>JYJE01004999.1:0-18954 GCA_000983655.1 Zymoseptoria brevis | reverse complement strand
CCTCCTCCCAAACCCCCAGCACAACCCCCCTCCAAACCCTCCACCTCAACTCCCTAATCTCCCAAAGCACCCCCACCGGCGGCTTCATCCCCACATCCCTCCCCTCCCTCCTCGCTTCCCGCCACCGCTCAATCGCACTCCTCCTCTCATCCCTCTCCCTCCTAACCCAATGCCGATCAAAAGTCCGGAACACATTCCCCACCGTCCCACCAACTTCCTCATACAACTTCCACTGAGCGACATACTCCTCCAGCGGAGTTCGAGACTCCTGAATGCGGGAACGGACAAAGACGCAGTGGGTCGCGATGGTTTCTCGTAGGAAGTCGTACAGCGCCTGCCCGGCATGTGGATCTCGGACATGTGGGCGTCCAGGATGGAGGGCTGCGACGCCGTAGTCGTGAATCGCATTGTACAGATTCAGATACGTGGCTCGGTCGAGGGTCACTGACTCCCCGGGCGAGGTGCTCTCGGTCGAGTAGAGTCGTGAGACCTGCGCTTTGATCCATTCCAGTGTCTTTTCTGGGTCATGGAGAGTTTCCTTGCTTGTTGGTGGAGTTCTAGACTTTGGCGGTGGAGGGGTGAGAGCGGGTTGTGTGGTGCGGTCTGACATGGTATACGATAGCGCTTTCTGTTGGAGACTACCTTCTGGGTAACATCGAAAACTGAACCAGACAATAGCCAGAAAGAGGATCTTATCAGCCGCGATCTGTAGTTCAAAGACGGACTCTGAAGCTGCTGCCTGGATCTGGAAGTTTCTTCGGATTGGTCGATCATGTTGAGTCATTGGTTAAAGTTCGGGAAGTGTGGACCGGTGAACATGTAGTGAATGTATGTACCTAGGTAAACAGGCAGGTACACATCTCTCGCGATTACTAATAAATGAAGATGTTCGAAATGTTGCCGCCCAAGCAAACCGTGCTTCCTTTCGCATGCGGAGCCGGTGTTCTACATCCATCGTACATTTTTCTGGCTTCGTCAATATGCTATGCTTGCTGTACAAGATACTGCACTCCTTTTCTCTCCAAGAAGTGGAATGTTGCCTCCTTCATGATGATATCAAAACTCCCCCAATGATGCTCTCACTCCAATGCATCACCACTTCACCTCCTCCCCAACCCCCACTTCTGCACTCTCTCCTGAATCTCACCCCAACCAATTTCCTTCACAGTCACACCCTCCTCCTCACCCATCTGCAATACCACCGTCGGCGCACCACTTCCGTTCCCCTGATTCTGCACGCCTCCTCCAAACACTAATTTCGCGACCCTTCTCAAATCCTGAACGGTCACACTCTCAATCGCCTTGACCATTTCCTTGACCGGCACCCGGCGGCCGTGGACTTGCACTTGTCGGCCTAGATCTTCAAGTTCCACCATCCTTGATTCCAGATTCATGAGTAACGATGAACGGAGCTGATTCTTCGCTCGTCTGACTTCAATGTCGGAAAGTCTGCTCAGCCCTGTCTCGGCGGATAAGAAGGAGAGTTCGCGACACATGGTCTCCAGCATCCTTGGCACCAATGTCGTGGCGCATGCAGCGGAGATGCCGAATAGGCCGGAGTCGGTATATGCGTGGTTGAAGGCTACACAATTCTCCACCCAGCCGTACTGGTTTAGCACGTTTGTGTATAGGCGGGAGTACATTCCCTTTCCCGGGCCACCGGCGGAGAAGGAGCCGCCTCCGCCGAGGAGGGTTTGGAGGGTGGCGAGGGCGTAGATGTCGGGTGAGGAGATGGGGAGGGACTCGAAGGCAAGGTGGATGTGGGATAGGCGTGGGAGGGAGGGGTTGGATGGGATCGGTAAAGGCGGGAGGGTCAGGAAGCCGCCGGTATAGTAGGAGGATTGCGTGTATGGGATCGGTGCGTCCAGAGGAGAAGGGATTATCTGTGATGGGTCGAGAGGGGACACGGTTGCGGAGTTGGCGGCGGAAGTGGAGAGATTCTTGAGAAAGGGAATCTTCGACATCAAGCGAGAGTCTTTCTGAGGAGGCGTGGAGGACGTCGGGTAGGGTGGTTGGAGTTGTTGTGACTTTGCAGATGCGGCTCCTGAGAAGGTTGATGTTGTCGAAGCCATATCGCCGAAGTATTGCTTGGTGAGGCGAACCGCTTCTTGGTGCTCAACACCAGCATATGCGACGACCATTCTCTCGGGCCGGAAGAAAGCTTTGCGATATGCTTCGACGGTCCTGCTGTCGATGCTGTCCAGTCTCTCCTTCGGGCATAGCAGAGGATTGCCCAATGTGTTGTCCTTGTATGCCGCCATGTGTACCAGTTCAGGAAGGATGAGCTCCGGTTTCGACCAGATCTCACCGATCTCATAGTCGGCCGTCTCCAGTTGTCTTGCGACCTCATCTTCTGTGATATTCGGCTCGCGAATTGTCTCTGCTAGCAATTCGACAGTTTGCGGCACCGCCGAGTTGAATGTCGCAGATTGATACATCAGACTTTCTCTCGACGAGGCACATTGAATGTTTCCGCCCAGATTCTCCATCGCCTCCAGCATTTGATCTCCGGATCGCTTCTTCGTCGACTTGAATGCCAGCCTGTCGATGATGTGCGAAACTCCTCGCAACCCTTCCGTCTCATATCTTGACCCGCCGTCGATGTAGACGCCTATTCCGGAGAAGTGGCCTGGAAGAGCTTCCGTCGCGACTCGGATGCCATTGGGGAGAGTGGTGATCTGGTCGAGCTCGGTAGGATCGCGTTCTGAACCCGGTGCTGTACTCGAGGCTGTCGCATAGCTCCGTAACCGTGTGGCGACAGTATTGCGTGATGATGGTGATGCTGACTTGCACAGTTGGCGGGGGATCGCCAGTGATTTGCTCATGGCTGATGATGGCAGCATGAGTGGGAGGAGATGGTCGTGTGAGAGTGAATTGTAAGGCAGATGTCGTCGAGTCGAGGAATTTTGTTTGATCGGGAGTTCGAAAGTCAGGTTCGCCGTAGGGTCGGGAATCGGGAGTCGGCCCGCTTAGTCATGCTGCTCCACGTGCGAAAGCGTGAATTGAACCGCCAAACCAAATTTGATGGACAACCTTGGACTCTCCACCGATTGAATCCATCATACATCAGATATGAGCTATTCTTTCGCTTGCACTCCTGCTCGGAGTCCGTACGCAACTGTATGCAGCGATGATCAATCGACAAGATATCAACGCGTACGCAAGTCGAAGTAGGAGGTACTTCGGTATCTTTTTTGACGACGTCGATGGCGTTTGGGTGAACTCCCTTGAGGTATGTTGACTCGCGGCTGCAGCTGTGACACGGCTGCAGCTGTGACACGGCTGCTGCGGCTATGGACTAGGGTCGCTGGTATAGTTGAGAGGGTTGACAGCAAGAGTCCAGTGCCTGTTTGAAATTTCGTTACAGGTTTGCTGAAATATTGTCGAGTTCGTACGACCTGATCTGTTTGTGTCTTCTTCTTCTTCTCATTTGATCATCTCCATCAATCGGCGGCAGGTGTCGGGAGGAAAGACGCCTTCAGGGTTCAAAAGACGACGCATGCCCAGACCACCTCACGCTAGACTGTCCCACGGAATACCATAGTTCTACCTTGCTCTCTTCGTGAATGCATGGAACAAGAATCTTCCTGTTCACATTCACCACCACCACCACCTCATACCACCTCATACCACCGCCGACATCCTCCACCACCATCGCCTTCCACCGCTGCCCCTCCTAACCCCGCATAGGCATCTCCGCCCGCCGATCAAACCTTCCCTTCCCCCAACATCCCGGCACACCTGGACTCAGCTTCACCTCGCCGACCATGCTCGGCCCCGCCCAGCCCACCCACCTGCCCAACTTCACCACCGACGCCAGCAACAGCAGTCCGAACACCGCTCCCACCCGTCCGAGTCGATTACGCCGTCTCTCCTACCTCCGCACCTACACCTCAAATCACCTCCACTCCCGCAACTCGGCCGAACCGCCGCCTCCACGATCTCCACCTCTCACTCGCTCGACGTCCTCTCCGAACGACGTTCCCACTACTGCCTCCTACGTCAACCGATCGCAAGAGACTCCTAGCAATCATCGCATACACACGGCGGAGAACGGTTGGATCCCGACCATACAAGGCAGGAGCGGCCTCAATCGGGACTCGCCGCATCCCACTTCCACCTCCACCGACTTGGCTTCCCCAGAACCACAACCGACTATGACAAGAAGTCGCACGGCAGAGTCAATCACAAGTCTTGCGAGAGCTTCGAACGCTCAGCAGTCGGGATCGGAAGACATGGCTGGGACATATACGGCCGCTGCCGGTCCGAGTGGTACAAATGGCACTGCGAAGGATCAACTACCTGCCATTCGGTTTATTCCACACATCGAATCTCGCTCGTCACGACCTTCGCTACAGTTCTCAGCCCTCTCTCGCACGTTGAAGTCTGCCAACTCCGTTGTGCGAGTGGGACGTTACTCCGAGCGTGACAATACTTCATCCGACCCGAACATCCTTCCCGTGGGCTTCAAATCGAAAGTAGTCAGTCGGCGGCACTGCGAGTTCTGGTGCACCGACGGTCAATGGTTCATCAAGGACGTAAAGTCAAGTTCGGGCACGTTTCTCAACCATGTCCGTCTGTCAAGTCCGGGAGTGGAGAGCAGACCTTTTCCAGTAAATGATGGAGACGTGGTGCAGCTGGGAATCGATTTCAAAGGTGGAGAGGAAGTCATCTTCCGTTGTGTGAAGATCCGAGTGGAGTGCAACCGGAACTGGCAAAAGTCGTTGAACTCATTCAACAAGTCTGCATACAAGCGGTTGTTCAAGAGTGCGCTAAAGTCGAAGACGCGGGACTCGGATGCTGCCAGTGTCAACTCTTCGGAATGCTCGATCTGCTTGAACCCAGTCGCTCCCTGCCAAGCACTATTCGTCGCGCCTTGTAGTCATGTCTGGCATTACAAGTGTGTCAAAAACCTGATTCATGGACCCAGTTATCCAAACTTCCTCTGTCCAAACTGTCGATTCGTGGCAGATCTGGAAGATGACGTCGAGCCGCCTGAAGAAGACGAGGAATTCGAGGAGTACGACGAAGCACAAATGGCCGAGGACGAACGGAACGAGGCAACACAACAGAATGGCCCGAATGCCGTCGATCGCCTCCTCGACGCCAGCGGCCCACACCGCGAGAACGATCATGACAATCCCGTGCCTCGAATACAAAGCCTCGAGCCGACAGGCGATCTCGACGACGACGACTTCACGCATTTAATCGAGCACGTCTCCCTCGCCGACTCTCCTGCAAGTGACGACCCCTCTCAAGCATCACATATCGAAACTCACGACCACGCACCCACGACGCCTTCCCGCTCGGCGCCCATCGCGATCCCCGTCTCATCTACCGCCCGCGCACCATCCGCGGCGAGGACGAATTCTACACGGAGTACGAATCGTTCCACGGCGACGGACACGGACACTGAGAACTCGAGGCCGACTACAGAAGGAGGTGGGGGGCAGGACTTCTCACTGGGTTCGAGTGCGGGTATGACGAATGGTCTGATGGGTGGGGTTGATGGCGGACCGATGACGCCGAGGAATGATGTGGGCCCTTGGGTGTTTGATGGGAGTGCGGGATTGGTGATCGGACAGGGAAGTGGGACTGGGACTGGGAGTTTGATTGGGAGGGCGGTGGATGGGGAGGAAGGTGAGGCTAGAAGCTAGAAGCTCATGACAGGGGTAAACGAAGATTGCAGTGAGACTGGAAATCAGAGCATGGAGGATTGAGATCGGTGTACAGCACGATCTTGTATGCTTCCGGCCGTGGAAACAGCCTCGGGAACGGAATAAGTGGGCTGGTGGATGCTGCGAATTTGCGGGCAGACGGTATCTTGGAGCATCATAACGCCCACGGCAAGCAGAGGTCGGAGAGTGTAACGAGGGAAGAAGAGGAGAGTCCGTGGCGACTGATATATATGATGTTTGTAATGAGCACTACAGTGGATGTACGTTCGCCTGCGTCTTCCGTGTTGCTCCCTGGTGTGTCCCAGCGTGGGTCGAAGGAAAATGTACGCGCCGCTGTTGCGGGCGGTGAACATGAGTTTCGAGCACGTCAAAATCGCTCGGCTGCGTCGTGGGATTCGCCCCCTCCCAAATCAGGCCAAGTCGTGCGCGGATCAGTTGTCCCTCTGTCGTTCGACTCGTCGTGCAAGTTCGCACCGAGCGCGGCATCTGGAACGCTCGCTCGAACTTTGAAGAGGCGGATGAAATTGGTTTGGCTGGAGCGGTCGGATGAGATGGAGATGCAAGCAATTCCCGGAGCAAGACTGAGGTGGGCTCTCGCAGTTGAGGTGAGACTGGGCCCCTGGGATGGTCGATCGTCGAGTTCGTCTGCTGTCGTCTGCTTCGGAGAAGAATGCGAGATCTGCTGATGTGCCTCATTGTCGCCATTGCGTCCATCATCTTGGTAAAGAACATCGCGCCAGGTGCAGTCGAAGTCCAGCGTGCTTTGGAGCGTATTCAGCAGTATCTGAAATGCCAGAATGCGATCTTGAATCGGATACGGAGAGAAGAACGCCGCGACCTGGAGGCTTACTTTGATTAACTTCAGAGAGGCGGCAGTGGAGTATAATAAAGTAATGCTCCCCGGGTCCATGTGCTGTAAGGGGGATTTTTTCACCATGTTTACATTCCCTTGACATACGGCTTTCGTGAGAGACTCGGTCCAGACTTATCTCACGGAGATGATGTACCTCTGCGCCTCTGTGCAGATAGCCAGCGGAAAGCATTTTCGGCGCAGCCTTCCGCCGCGGCCTTCAATGCAGGATACTGGATTTTTTCCCTCGTCCTCATCCTCGGTTCCACAAATTTGAGCTTGTCCAGGATGTTCACGCGGTTGTTGTACGCCGCCGGCCTGCAGAACGGAGCCGTAAGGAACCCCCCTTGCGTGTGAACATCGCCGCCGGACAGGTGTGACAAGCCCATGATCTCGCAGTGCCCTCTTACCGCTGCGATGGATGTGAAGAGCACAGTTCCACAGCTATCATCTCGAGCGTTGGGGTCGGCACCTGCGTTGAGAAGACGATTGACGATACTCTGGTGCCCCCAAACTGGGTGCAACGTGCAGGGCAAATTTCTGTTTCTTCAGGCTGAAGATCAGGGTGTGCACCGGCCTGCAGGAGCAGGTCGACCAGCGCTTCGCTCCCAGACCAAGCAGCGGCCTGCAGCGGGGAATCTCGGCCGTCTTCGGTCCATATCGTGCAGTTGGGGTCCAATCCGGCCCTGAGAAGCCGCTCGGCCACGCCATCCTCTGCTTTTCTCGCGGCGGTCACAAGAAGGTCTTGCAGGATTCGTTTTCGTAGCGAAGAGTCCACGTACCAAGCCATGACCGCATGGTCACCATTGCCGGTACGAGAGGCTGGGCCGGGTTCTGAACATTTGTGTGCTTTCGTTGGGGGCGATTGCTCAGCAGCGGGACGAACTGGCCGCTGTGCCAGTCCTGTTGCATCGCGCCCGGCCTCTCGCACTGCTGCGGCAGGGAATTGCTCATTCCGAAGTTCGCCAGAACGAAAGCTCCGTGAAACGCCATCTCCCATACTTTGGAATGTTCATTGGAGCGGGGAATTGCTTCGATGGCTTTCACAAGCTGAGTTTCCGGGAGCAGGTCGAGTAGCTCTTGCCACCAGATGCGCAGATTGGGTTGAGCATCTATTAAACATTCGAAATATTGTGCTGAAAGTCTGTTCAACATGGCAAAGTCATGGATTCGCCAGGGCCGCGTGGATTAGATGGATATTCGGGATGATCCGCGTCGGCAGGGGCTTCTTGGGCATGGTTGGCGACGAAGAAGCAGAAAGGCTTGTTTGAAGTGTGCCTTCAATTCCATCGTTCCGTCCCACGAAGATTCCAGGCGGAAATCTCCTCGAAGCGTCTCGTTCCCTGCTCGTGATGAGTCGAAGCTCAGGCCCGATCTGCTGTACAGGACGCAGCGGTGTGACAACATTTGGTCGGAACTCATCTAAGCCAATGGCTATGCCGTCGCGGATATTCGGCTGATCCAAATCGTCTTGATTCAAGATCCTCGGCGCTCTCCTTGGCCATATCTAGTTCTTCTTGGTTGAGAATGCTGAGATGTGCGATAGCTTCGAAAACGGCACTTTTGACAACAGAGTATTCGTGCACGTCGATGTCTTCTTCGAGAAGAATCTGCAGCGCCCGAAGCTGGTTTCGGGCAAGCATGAGATCCCCAGGAACATCTGCTGTGACTGTAGTCTCCAACCACTGCCGCAGTGCTCCATCATCGCGCAGCAATGACTGAGATGAGCCATCCTTAGGTATCAAGGATTTTGTAAAGGTTTCCCTACATGCTTCAGACACTATCTCGACCATACGAGCACGCCCAAGTAGAGCAGCGTACGAGATGACTTTGTTCAGGTCTGATCCTTTAGAGCTCGTAGATGCTGCGAGCGCCACTTTAGCCATCAGTAATTCCAGGCCGGTTTCGGATCGCTCGTGGGTTTGCTCTTTTGACATGAAATCGTCTCTCGCCGCCTCTAGCAAGGCGGTGTGGTAGTAGCCGGGCACATCTGCACCAGCGGAGATGAGACGATCGATGAGATCAGCTGATTCGCCCCACGCGGCGGCAGCTTTGAGTGAAGTCTCCTGACGAGCGACTCCGTCACGCAGATTCGTACCAGCACGAAGGAGGATGGCAGCAGCATCGTCATAGCCGCCATTGCACGCAGCGACGAGAGCCGACTCCGAATAGTACCCACATCTTCCATTGACGTCTGCGCCCGCCTCGAGGAGGATTTGGATGGTGTTGCACTCGCCTCGCTCGGCCGCTGCTTGGATAGGACATCCGCTTTCGTCAGGCAGGCCATTTGGACTCGCTCCCGACTGAAGGAGATGTCGAACAAGCATCTCGCATCCCGACGTGGAGGCCGCTTGCAGTGGAGACATGCCGGTGCCACGATACGGCACCCGACAGGGATCTGCACCAACCCTCAGTAAATCAACCGCAAGATTCTACATTCCAGCTTCCGAAGCCATCACAAGGAGGCTTATCCAGCAATTCAGTCCGCCATCTTTCGCCCATGCGCCAAGTACCAGCCAATGTGTGGTCTATCTCGCCATTCACGTACGCGAGTGGCTTTGGAACATCCAGATCCGGGCGAGACTGATTGATCACTAGAGCCGCAAATGATCTTCCGCGGTCTGAAATCTGACCCGCAAGTGACAATTCATACTGTAGTAAGTCCTCGCAGAATATCAATGACGGCCTCATTGATGCTCCATGTAAGGCCATCTGCCAGACCACAGATTGAGTCCGAGAGTCTGGTAGAGCTTCGATCGCCTCAACAACACGCTGCCGTGGATATGCTCCTCAAATTAAATCCACCACTGGCGTGGCCTCGCGGATTTTACTGCGCAGACTCGAAAGTACGCTTCGGTAATCCGGTCTAGATCCGCACAATTGCCCGCCCTCAAGACCTTAGTGGTGAGATGAGTATCCGACAGCCGTCGAGAATTTGATTCTGTACCACTGTTAAGGGAGTACGGCGGGCAATGGTTCTCTAATGTATCCAGCACACGACCACTCAGATTGACGCAAAGCTTTGATAGCGAGGAGTACATTGAGCGCTCAGCGGTGGTCTTACCACTATGGTCAACGTCTGCCCGGTTGCAAAGGCAGGATATCCAGTCCATGGCTTCAATGTAATTGGAATGCACCTCAGCTCGAATTATGGCTTCAAGTCTTTGGGAATCTGACAAGGTATCAAGGGTGGCCAGGAGTGCGGATCCGGGATTACAAGCAGACTCCTGAGGCACGTCGAGCGCCAAAAGATGCCACTCCACCCGGCTTTGTCCAATGGACAAATCCGGATTTCTTGTCGATACGGGGGAACGAGTTGCCGTCGTAGATCCATTGCTCCCAGCGTCCGTGTCCGCTGCTGTCATGGCTTCTGCGGTTTATCGTAACGTCGAAAGGTCTCGCGAAAATGTCAAAATTGAAAGGTTTGTGATGGTCGTATGCAAGTCGGCGCGTATCGTGGGGGCACTGATTCCTCTGTAAGTAGCAGCCAGTGTGAGGTCACGGGAAGACTTGCCTGTATGTGCTGTCGTCTGCATTTCGAACAAGCTGCCGTGGAGCGCTCCCGAATCTTCGCGGGGTCTCTAGCGGGCGCAAGATGGGGCTGCATGTCTTCAAGCTGGAAACAGATTCGATGGTCGTCTGGGATAGAGTCCTCCGCTTTCCTCTTCATCTTTCGCGGCACCCTCAGCTTATTCTGATATTGGACTTTGCTCGAGCGTTCAAGTGTTGCAACAGGAGCCTTTGACAACGGTCGTGACTGCGGAGCTCCGCTTGGGGGAATATGGTTCGAGCTTGACGGCGATGAAAATGATTCTGGAGGTCGATCGTCAGGGCTAGACGCAGAGACCATCGGAGACGATGCCATTGCGGCAGAGTTTTCCAAGCTTGGCGACCCTTCAGCTCGGTGATACGTCTGAAAAGCTTTGTGGAATTTCTGCACTGGAAAGGGCGGCGCGGAGTCGAATACCATAGAAGCTTGCCCGCTCCCGACTGCAATGTCATTTCTGAAGCTTGGGTCTTGCTCTCCGTTGGCCTTTCTTCGCGGATCATCAGAATGCCCCGTCTGTTGACTACGGACACTGGACAACCGGCTCTCCTCCGCGGTGCTGGTTCGATGTTCGGACCCGGCTGACATGCTGTCTTGGAAGGTTCCAGTCTGACCCGAGTCGTACGTTCAGTCATTTAAGGCTGCCTTGGGAGAGATCGTTCTTGGGGAGCCTGTGATTGGAGGATCATGCTTCGTGCCAAGCTCGACTGCCACTGATAAATCGCTCTGTTGCTGACGAATACTTGCGGCCGATGTAAGTGGCCCTGCCGCTGAGACCCGCCCATCTGATGCCATGTACGAATTGTCTCTAAAAGGCGAGCGCTCTCCGCGGATCCCGGGAGCAGACATTGACCGCGCCAGGATGGCCGTCTGCAAGCGTTGAGTAATGATGCTGTTATCGACTGACGACTGTGGAACATCGAGAGTGTCCATGTCTCTCCTTCTCGCTGATCGGTACCCTCTCATGCCCGACCATTCGCGGTGTTGAGGGAAAATTGCGCTTGAAGGATCGAGCGATTCGGACAGATTTGGCGGTGTGGCCGTGCCACTGACGAACCCCGTCGCCATAATAACAGGCTCTACGAATTGCTGCGCTTCTGCCCGATGCGTACGCCCAGGATGCGAAATCGGCCTTTCATCGGTCACAGAGCTGTGCAATTTGTTTGAGATATGCAGCACATCTCGAAAAGCCTGAGGCTCGGTGCGGGAAAGGCTGATCACTAGTGGTCGACATCTGATATTCTGCAGTTCTCATTAGTGTCCATCCCCAAGAACAAGAATGCTCTTACGATAGGTATACCTTGATTCGGGACCGGCTTTCGACCTGACTGTAGGACACGCGGCTCGATTGGGAGTCCTGAGCTTGCGACGACTTCGTGACTGGCATCGCCATCGCTTGCAGGCTCATCTGGAGAGCCTTCTCGCTCAGGAAGTCGAGTGTCTCTCTTGAGCTTGAGCTCGTTCAGCCTCAGTTCGGCTCGTATCTCCGCGAGGCGAAGTTCGGCCTGCCAAATCTCCAGGGCTTCTTGATTTTGTACGGTGGCCATGACCAAGTCATGTAGTATAGCATTCGTTTCCACAAACCCTGTGTATGCGTCAAGTCGAAGAAGAAGCTGAGATTGTGAATGTGTCGTGGTCAATGTGTGCCAGGATGCACTTGAGCTTTCATTGGCTGATAGTGCATCGCCTGAATGCGCCTTCATGCAGGCCGCATCAGTAACCAACGACTTGTCCAAGACTTTCCGGTGGCTCGATTCGGCCACTTTTTCGAAGCCTGCCAACGTGCGTTTTTCTTGACCTACCCGGTGGCCCATGAATGCGCCGGCTTATCCACCGCATGTCAAAGTTCTCTCCACGACACTTTTCGCGGCTATGCATAACATGCATGCTGCGCCATGAATCGCTTGTTTGTAACACCATGAACACTCGCCACAGCAGATCCGCTGCTGCAGCAAGTGCGTGCACTCTGTCCGATGGTCACTTTGGGGAATATCCATTTCTCATGCAACGAGCTCAGGAACCCGCGGTCCTCTTCGAGCCTTCGGATGATGCAAGTTCGCCCTTCGCTTCTGAAATGCATGATCGTGTTGTGTTCGCGGCTTCGCTTGTCAGTTCCGATGGCCGTTCGTGGACAGTTCAAAGCGCTTGCTCTGAGCTGGTCCTGCGACACTCGACACTGAGAGACATATTGTGTCGGTGTTCTAGAAACTTATAACCCTCGGTCCCAGTACTGCATTCAATACGAACACGCAACTTTCACACTCACGGATCAGAATGTCCATTCCTCTTCGCAACAGGATCGTCCCAGCGACGTTCATCGGCCGCAGAACCTCACATGGATGATCTCTGCTTTCAAGCATACAACTCGATGGCTCCGCTGAGGAGTCAGTCGCCATGATCCGACAGTGGTATCGTCAGACAACACTGCTCTCTGCGGTCTTGATCTGGATGTGCTGCAAAAGAACAGTCTTTGGCATTGCAACTGTGAACAAGGTGTGTCATCGTCGCCGTGCTGGCAAAGGGTCTCTGATGCCCGCCCTCGAGCGCAACTCCTTCACACTCACAAACACCCTTCCTCATGGCGTCGGCTTCAACGAGGGCGGAAGATTCGTCCCACCTCACACCTTGCCCAAGACCGCAAGGCTTAGGACGTTGACTGACAACGTGATCCAGAACAACGACTTCAACGCCCGCCTACCAATCGATCTGAGGATCAACACATTCGTTCACGACCCTGTCCTGACCGGAGCATGGTACTCGCCGCGAACCCTCGCCGACAATCCGGACTACTTCGAGGATCTCGCTTTGGCAACCACATCATCGCCTGGAGCATGGGACGATCATGCTCGAATACTCTTCATTGACTCGGAGTTGGCGACAGGAAGAGTCTTTGGTCTGGTCTCGGCAATGATGCTATTGGCAATGGCAGTGGGTGTTATTGTGGGCATTGTCTCTGGCGATATCGATGCCGGAACCGCGGTTTCTGGTGCCGTTATTGGTATTGTTGCTGTGTTCGCTGGGTTTGTCTTCTGATCTCGCTGAGGAGTATTTCAAAGGATGATGGAGCTTATCGATCGAATGTGTTGGGTTTGTGTATGTTCTTCGAGTAGATGTCGTCGGTAGAAAAGTCGGCCTTACGATTCACGCAAACGTCACCCGTCCCAGAGCTTTCTTCTGCCTCCTAAACTTTTTATCCCAAGTCCCGTCCCGCCGAGCAGCACGCGACTCGAGCATCGACTTCATCTTGCTTTGCTTCTGATCCAACGCCACCGACTCGTACATTCACGAGCTCATTCCTTCAATCGACTACATCCCACGCGACGATGGCCTCAGTGGTCGGACTGACGGTATGGGTCGAGCTGAAGCATCCTCCTCAGACGATCGTATACGGCGTGGTCAAGGCCTTGGTTCCCAACTCGCATCTCACTCTTGGCAATGGTAAGACACGGGTGCCCATATGCTGCTCAAGCAACCGATCTGACAGTCTTCAGTCTTCTTCCCCAACACGAACACCCGCTGGGAGCACTGGGACGTCCAGGTCACTGCCATTGAGAACCTTGAAGTCGTCCCACCCAGCGATGTTCCCGCTCAGCCTCCTCCACCAGCGTCGAACTTCCAGCAGCAGTCCCACCCTGCAGCGAATCAGCAATCGAACTACAATCCACAGCAGGGTCGCTCTCACCAACCATCCCACCAACCCTCCAACCCTTTCACTCAGCAGCAGCAACCAATTCATGCACCGATCCCGCAGCGAACAGCTGTCGAGCTGCCCGCGATCCATCACGCCGAAAGACTGCGAGACGTTCCGCCGCCGGCGCCGACACCACCGAGACAACCTTCTGCCTTTGTAGACCCAGCTATCCTCAGCTATGGCAACGCCTCGCCGACCCGACGTAAGAGCACGCCGCGTGCGGGATCGATGGAAACGCCGATCAAGTCAATGTTGGCAAGAGCTGCACAGAATCTCCCGAGTCCTGGATCGCCATTCATCGGAGACCTTGGTGGATCAAAGGTTGCACAAAAGCTGGCGGCTGCGAAACCATCCAACATGTCACTTCAACAGCCGCCTCAGAAGTCCACTGCACCCGCTGTTGATGCCAACGGGCTCGAGGACAATACTCATGACGTTGGCCAGCTTGATGGTAGCAGTGGGAAGAAGAAGGTTCGACGGGGACAGAAGCCGAAGAAGCAGCCAGACACAAATTTAGAAACGGCAGATCCACCACCGGTCATGAATGCTGAGGTATCAAGAAATGGGAACGACATGAATGGCAGTGTCAAGCGAGGTAAAGGATGGCGTAGCACCCCACTCTTGCAACCTTCACCGCAACCCGGCAGTCCTCTGGACAGGAGCACTACGAAGAAGAGCCGGCGAAGGCAACGAGATGAGCAAGAGCAAGACTTTGCGCAAGGAGATACGACCGACATTCAAGACATGGGAGATTTCGACTTCGAAAGCGAGCTTAAGAAGTTTGACAAGAAGTCAGTCTTTGACGAGATTCGGGCAGGAGATACCACCGCGGACGAGGATCGTCTGGTCAGCCACAATCGAGTCCATCGTCCAGGCACATATGGCGGGAAGAACCTGCATCCAACGGAGAATGTGCTCTCGCCAAAGCTGGAGGCCAAGTATAACAGCGAAGAGCTTGACAGCTCTAGTGATGCCCACACGGAGCTGAACTTGGCTAATGGTCGTTCCTCATCGAAGCACTCTGTCACTCGTGCGGTGTTTCCCAAAACGAAGCCAACAAGACAGAACAGCGGACAGCATGTCGACTCTCGGCCACATCCACTTACAGCATCGATGTCGTCTGATCGAACAAGGACTCGGTCAACGGCATCACTGGTGAATCGCACGAAACAGCCAACATCGCTGCCGGCTTCATCGCCTCACATTGATCGACCGAGCTCGCCTCACTCCGTTGTGTCGAATGCAAGAATTGCCGAGTCGCTTGCAGAGTCCTCAAAGCCTTTGGACCCATACTTCGGGATCCGCCCAAGCATGACAGCATGTCCGACATTACTGCCACGCGCATTGCATACGCTCGAGGTTGCGACAGTCGCCACTTTTGGTCTTACTCATGATTCTGTTGCGGAGAGCGCAGCTCGCTGCATAGCTGAAGCGGCTCTTGGCTTGTGTGACCTGCATGGAGGTCTGCGTCGCCCATCTCGAACTAACACAATCCGTGGGAGTATGACATCAAGCGCCGTCCTCAATTCTGCGGCGCAAGATCTGCCCACGATTGTGGTGCTTGCCGGTAACCACGACATCGGCGCTCGGGCTCTGGCTGCTGCGCGACAACTCCTTGGACGCAACTACAACATCATCGCTGCGGAAAGCTTGTACGAGTCTGCTGATACTCGAGATGCTCAGGTCAAGACACAAACGACAGTTCTTCGCCGCATGGCTCGTGGTGGCGCCAACATCAAGCGTGGTCTCTGGCAAAAGGCCTCAGGCTACATCAAGAACCTCACCGGTCCACCTGCAGTGATCATCGATGCCCTCCTCGCCGGCGCCACATACGACAGCCTTCTCACTCCAGATGCCGCGCACAGCAGCAAGCTACAACAAGAGACCCGTGAGATGATCGACTGGGCAAACCGCAGCCGCGCACCTGTGCTTTCCATCGGCTGTCCAAGCGGTGTCTCAGGCATCGACGGCCTCGCCACTACCGTCGATGGCGAACCACTCGCAGTCCGACCCGACCGCGTCCTGGCACTCGGCGCCCCCTACACCGGCCTGTTGAAAGCCACCGAGGCCGGTGAGAAGTGGGAAGTCAGCGTGGCAGACATTGGCATCAACATCGCTTTGAAGAGTGACGAGGCAGTGTCTTTCGGTGGATCATGGAGTGCAGACCTCAAATTCATCGATCAGGCGAATATGGCGGGCACGTAGAATGTGTCTCGCCGTGAGCTCGATCGGCGGATGAGGTCGAAGTGGGGACTGGGCATCAAGGCATCCTCGACCTTTTCGGATGGCGTTATACTGGATGAGGAGGATTGGGACTCTTCTGAGGATGTGAGGCGTTGATGGAATGAAAGGGTGTGGATTTGACAGCGATTTCTCGACGATGAGTGATACCCCCATGTATGATTGAGGCAACGAATAACATACTTCGAGCTGTGCCGACGTAGCGTGTATGAACATGAGGATGATCTGAGAAGCCCCACGTCACCGCTGGTATGTTTGCATTGTCAGACTCTTCTCACTTGGCATTTTCAATCCCCAGGTTGTTCTCGCATCCTCTCTGCCAGTGGTGTCGCCTGTCGGACAGCTTTCACATCTTCCATGCTTCCATGTGTCGATTGTCTCAGACTTCTCACATCTTCTCTGCTGGCAGGTGTCGATTGTCAGCCTCTTCTTTGCTCTGCTGGCACATCACGATTGTCAAATTCTTCTCACTCCTTCTCCCTTTGTGCGCAGCAAGCAGCCGTCGTTCTTCATATACCTGATCACCGGCATCGATACAACGGTCACCCCGCACACTTTTCTGTGGTCTGCTTTCAACCATATGCAGGCATCAAGCAGCTACCTCAACGCCACTAGCGCACATGCATGTCGCCAAGACTTGCATGTGACAGCCTCGGAAACTCGACTGAAGTGAATGTCCATGTCCACGAGAGTGAATGGCATGCTCTGCGCTTCACTCTCTGTCTATATCCAATTACCACCAAACTACTGCCGGCTTCCCACGGCCTATCACCACCTCTCAACCGCCGGCTTCACTCGACTCCAACGCTTGCGCCATCCACCTCCTGCGCGGCGATGGACTCTTCTCATGCAGACTGTCGATCTCATTTCTTTCGTTTGCCAGAGCTGCGCTTCACCCGCTGTGCGCTTCGGCTTATATACTGAGACTGGCCGCTTGTCTTGTGCTTACCTTTCTGCATCCCTCTCTCACTTTTAGATTTGCACGAGCACTTTCATCGCAATGGTCAGCAACACCGATCAGCAGCTTGATCATATGATGATCCCCTCCGCTCTCACCGACCGTACTCGTCCCACTGCGGACGTCGCCTTCACTACAACCGATCTATCCCCACGAGCCCGCTCTGCTAGTCCAACCACGCCCATTCCGACTGTGGCCTTCCGCCACCGTACGTCTCGCCTCTCCGCGTTCGTCCGTCGAAGCCAAATCAAGATTCCTGAATACTCGACACTCTCCACGCCGACAACGCCACGCACGCCTTTCTCCGACCTTCCAACCAACGGCTTCCCCAATACGCCTACATCCTCACGGCGCCTGCGCCGAGTCAAGCGCTTCGAAATCTCACCCTCTGCCGACTTCTCCGTCTCCGCGACTCCTTCAACCAGCCCTACCACTCAAGCCGCAGAAGAACACACTACCATGCCCGCTTGGATGGAAGACCTCCGCGCTTGTGACGACAGCTTGGAGAACGATAAAGAGAATCTCGAGGGATTCGTCACTCGGCTGTTCGGCAGGGACGAGGTCAACGGCTCCGGGAATGGTCTGAGTACAGTTATCGCTGGAGAGATGGATCGGGCTCATGAAGAGAGTGATGGGCAGACTTGGATTACGGTGGATGTCGAGGGTATGTACGAGTATGATCAACAATGTTGAGGACACATTGTACTGACATCACACAGGTGTCGCGCACAGCCCACTTCATCGACGTGGAGGATCAGGAAATCTACGCGCCGAATTCGTTCGAGGAAATTGAATCTCTTCGAACGGTAGATTGGATTATTTCAAGCACTGGACGGCTTTTTTTGGGTAAGCGGACCACAGATCGGACAGCTCTATTGGATCAGTGAATGACTTTTGGTAACTTGGAAAGAGTCGGGAACTAGAAGTAACATTCCGTCGAGAACCTTGGATACTCTCGAATAAAGATTGAATACTGAGCTTTGCAAACACATGTTCCGTGATTGCCCTTTGACTGTGGCTTATATCGATTGCTTGTGAGACCATGTGTTAGGTATAAAGACGCTTCGCAGTCCATATCGTGCAGCGTTGTTGTAGCTGTTGTAAGAAAGGTTCCAGCGGAATCTGCGGATGCGTTGTCTCTTGTGCCCATATCCTTTGTAACACTGCTCCTGTCAGTGCTCTTGTTGGTGTGGTTACCGGTAGAGGTAGGGCCCTTACCACCACCACTAACAGCTAAGAAATCACTCACCAACTGCACCAAATGGTAACTATTACCGGATTAGGAAGGAGCTTAAAAAATGAGGCTTAGGAGCCTTAAATTGCTAGTGTATCTGCTGGTGTTGTATCGGTCGGTATAGTATGCTCTTAAACGGCTCTTAATAAACTAATGTGGCCCTTCTTAGTATATTTATATTGCACTAGCTCTTAATCCTTATTAAATACTATTAATAGTAGCCCATACCAGCTTCTTAAACAGTTGCATGCCTTAATAATATCCTCTTAAAGACAAGAACGACGGTATCCTATTAAATCCCTACTAGCTAAGAAGGCTCGTTCGTCCTTATTACTTATGATTAGTATAGCTAGTGCGTTAAATGCTATAAGAGCGAGCTCTAGCTCTACGTAGTAGCGCTCGAACTAGTATTAAAGGAGGTTAAGGGACTCGGTTAGCGTGTCTTATATATAGTCGGTAGAGATGTAGTTATCGAGGGGATCGACGCGTGCGAAGGGGGTATTAAGTTTATATCGTTTAAAGTCGCGGAGGTGTTCGTAAAGGTCGTCGCTCTCGAGAGCGCGTGCGGTAGAAGGAGCGGTAGAAGGGGTAGTAGAAGGAGCGGTAGAAGGGGTAGTAGAAGGTCGGTAGTTACTAATCTAAAGGTTAATAATAAGCTCTTGAACCTACTTAATATAGCCCTATTATTTAGCGGTGCTATAAAGCTAAAGGTCCTTAAACTAGCCTATCTTTAGTATTAGATTAAGGACGACGGC
>JYJE01004985.1:315-31675 GCA_000983655.1 Zymoseptoria brevis | reverse complement strand
TTAGGCGGTTGCGTGGCCTGGCAGTGTATACAGCAAGGCCCTGCTAAAATGCTCTATTGAATGGCTCGTTTGAAATCACATGGTGGTAGACACGGACAATGTCACTCCGTCGAATGTTGACCCGCAAGTTAGCCAAATGTCACACCGCTTGTTCCGTAGTGTAACTCGTGTTGAAAGTCTTCGCGTGTCACGAGCAAAGTCAATCATTCTTTGCAAGTGTGCCAGGAGATGAGATTGTTCGTCTAGTCCGTTCCTAATTCGTTCCTAATACGTCAATCAGTCCGCCTGGTAGATCTCGCTCGTGATAGCATCCGGGTACTTCACCGCTCCATTGTTCAAAACCTTTTCCATGATCTCCATCATGAGGACACTTTCGTCAAGCGGCAGAATCTCGCTCTCCAGCTTCCCGTCTCTGATGCATCTCGCACATTGGTCCGCTTCCCAGAACAGTCCATGGCCCAGTTCTCCCGGCCTTCGTCCCTGGGAATGGGGAACTCATCCGTCTGGACCTGAGCGGGGCCGTTGCCGTCTTCCGTGATCACGCGGATACTCCTGGGCTTGAAAGCCGGGCCAAACACTTGAATCTCGCCATTCGTGCCCTGGATGCGAATCGGATGGCCCGCGGTGAAGTCGAAGTCGACGCCGGAGGCGATACGGAGAGACGTCATGCCGACTCCCATAGCCTTCTGGCGCGGGAATTGGAGGACGAAGCTTGAGGTCTCGTCGATGCCGGCAGGGTACTTGTTGACGGCCGACACGATCATGGGCCTCTCTTTGTCATGGCCTTTGGGTTGCAGGTGGTACATGATCTGCATGATCCAAGTGAGAGAGTAGATTCCCAGGTCGAGCATGGCGCCGCCGGCAAGATCAAGTTTGAGGAGGCGGTGCAGCTTGTTTTTTGCGTCGACTTCGCCGCCATCTTCGGGCAGATTGATGTCGAGGGAACAGTCCGCTAAATATCCCAGTCAGCTGAACTCATCCTGTGTGAAAGCCAGAAGAATAAATACCTATCACTCGATGAACGGTTCCAATGACACCTTGAGAAACCAAGCTTCTGACTGTCGAAGATAGTGGAAAGAAACGAGTCCACACAGCTTCAAGCAGAAAGACTCATTTGGCTTTTGCTGCAGCAGCCAAAATGCGAGCCTGCGAAGCCGTGACCGTCAACGCCTTCTCACACAGCACTGCTTTGCCAGCTTCGATAGCCATCATTGCGTTCTGAAAATGATGGCTGACCGGCGTGGCGATGTAGACGATGTCGACTCCAGGATCGCTGACCATTTCGGCGTATGAGGCACAGAGCTTGACATTCTGCGGTGCCTTGACATCGTCGCAGAATGCGGCGGCTCTCTGCAACCCGCTTGACGAAGCGATGGCCGTGATCAGGTGGTGGACGTCGGAGACGTCTCGGGACGAAGGATCGGTGAGTAGGTCTCTTGTGAAGCCTGTGAAATGTGAGTGTCCGTACGAGCATGCGATTGGAAACCGACTCACGTCCGGCGACGTGCCCGGTCGCCATGATGCCCCATCGCAGTCTGAAGACCTTGGAATCTGACATGTTGATGAAAGTGTCTCTCACGAGACATGAGCGACAGGCTGACCATCATATATTGTCGTTTTGCACGATATGCCTTGCTTCGGACATGACTTATTGAGGCAACAGACCTACCTTGCTTACCAGTCATTTGACCTGACGTACACGACGTCGTCGATGACTCCCTAGTTCCGAGATTCATGTTGTCTCCTTGCTGCGTCGAAGCCAGGAGATATCCAAGGCCACCGGAGCGAATGCATGTCCATGACGCCGAAATACTGCTGAACGGCTTGCCTGAGTAGGGCACAGCAGTCAAATGCTTCGACTTGGCGAGATGGTCGATGTATACAGATGAGTCTGCTCGAAGGAGAGAGATAAAAGAGAGAATGGAAGGCGCGAAGCAGCGCCCAGTCGTCACGTGATACCGCGTAAAGTGGCGAGATGAGGTAAGCACTCTAAACGGCAATCGTGACCTCACGCGACAAACTTGGGGAGTAACGACTCCCTGCCAGTCTCTGCCTCCGACCTAGCATGACATGTTCCGCAAACCTCGCGAGTCACATGACGGACTCGTAGGCCGCCCTCCCACACCGCCGGGTACGCCCGCCAAAACTCCCTTCAAGCTTGCTGTACCGCCCAGCGTGCCGCCACCGAAAATGGCGATCAAAACGAAGTCGGCGACGGCTGATTCGACGAAGAAACAAGTCCCTCTGCCAACAATTGGCAAACAGGGCTTCACCGGAAGGGCGAAGAAGCCGGCGAGTACGCCGAAGGGAAAGCTTGGCGACAATCGAAATGGCAGTATCTTGAGCTTCTTCAAGAAGTCGGACGAGATGGAGGCGGAGGCGGGACTGTTCATTGAGGAGAGGAGAGCGTATGCTGGCAAGGGACCGAACGCGGGAGAATTGCAAGTACCGGAGGAAGAGGATGAGGAACAGGCTCACGATGATGAAGAAGCGGAAATTCGGTTCAACGAGAGCGGAGGATCTGTGAAGAGGCGCAAGACAGATGGTAGTGACAGTCCTGCTAGTTCAAATGGGGAGGGCTCTGGTCTAGAGCAGCGTTCGAGTCCTGCTCTGAGGAATGGACCTCGCAAAGCAGGACCATTCTTTGAAGAGTCGGACAGCGAGCAGGACGAGGAGGAACCTCAGGCTATCATCGGCATCGGTCAAGGACCGGAGAATGGCATAGTTGCTGGAGAGATGCCACGTCAAGCTACGCCATCGCATGGTACTGAAACCACCGCGAAGGTAGAACCGAACGAAGAACCACAACCGTCCATCGTGAAACAGGAGACGACTCCCGAGCCGGGACCGAGCACATTTTCGAAGCCACCACTCATCAAAGAGGAAACGAGCTACGAGCCAGGTCTTGATGAGTTCGACGACTTCGACCAGATGGGCGACTTTGACGAGGATCTGTTTGAAGAGGGTGACGAATATGTGGAAAGGAGGTACATGGAGGAGCAGGCAAGGCTGGAAGCGGAAGACGACGAGAAGGACTATGACGGCCCAGTTGGGGAAGAAGACCGGAATGCAGCCGGCAGCAGCACTGCAACTTCTGGAGACGCCTCTTGCCCGATCTGCAGCATAAGCTTGGCCGGTGTCAATGAGTCCGACGCTGGAGTTCACGTGAACAATTGTTTGGACGGCAATCCGACTCCTCTCCCAGTCAAGAAGGAAGTCCAAAAGGCTGACGTCAAGGTCAAATCGGAGCATGTGGCCTCGCCTCATCAATTCAAGCGACCAGCTCGAGAGCCACGGGAAGGCCAAGCAAGTCCATTCACACTCGGCCAGCCCGCATCAGCCGGCGGCTCTGCTTTCAAGAAGCTCATGTCTGGGCACGCAGAAGATGCGGCTTGGGCGGAAGCCGCTGCGGCGGAACATGCTTCGCGAGGCAAGCCTTCATACACCCGCACGTGTCCATTCTACAAGATCTTACCCGGTCTCTTCATCTGCGTTGATGCATTCAGATATGGCGCCGTGAAAGGCTGCCAGGCATATTTCCTAAGTCATTTTCACAGTGATCACTACATCGGCTTGACCTCGACCTGGACGCATGGCCCGATATACTGCTCAAAAGTCACCGCCAATCTGGTGAAACAGCAACTTCGTGTCGATCCAAAGTATGTCATCGCACTAGACTGGGAGAAGCCGTGGGAGATTCCAGGCACGAAAGGAGTTACAGTCACCATGATCTCCGCGAATCATTGTCCGGGCAGCTCTCTCTATCTCTTTGAGAAGACCATAGGCAGGAAGACGAATGGAGAGCCTCGCCAGCAACGCATTTTGCATTGTGGTGACTTCAGAGCATGCAGAATGCATGTCGAGCACCCTCTTCTCATGCCCGACATCCGCGACAACGTCACTGGAAAGACCAAGGAGCAGAAGATTGATGTCTGCTATCTCGACACGACATACCTCAACCCGAAGTATGCTTTTCCCGAGCAAGAAGCCGTTATCAAAGCCTGCGCAGATATGTGCGTCTGCCTGAGCAAAGACACTCCGGACGAGACCGACGGCTGGGAACAAATGAAGCGCCAACGGGCGGGCGAAGGCATGGTGAAGTTCGTTCGCAAAGAGTCCAACCCTGCCATCAAAGAAGAAGAGCCAGTCGATCCATCCTCCGTCGGCAACATGAAAGTCGAGAAGAACCCTCACGCCAGCCAGCAAGTCCTCTCCTCCGTCACAGAAAAGAAGACACGCGGTCGCCTCCTCGTCGTCGTTGGAACATACTCCATCGGCAAAGAGCGCATCTGTCTCGGCATCGCCCGCGCTCTGCAGGCGAAGATCTATGCTCCACCCTCAAAACAACGCATCGTCGCCGCGCTCGAAGACCCGGAACTCGACTCTTTGATGACCTCCAATCCTCGCGAGGCGCAAGTTCACATGACGCCCCTTTTCGAGATCCGCGCCGAAACGCTGGACGACTATCTGAAAGACTTCTTCCCGCACTTCACCCGCGCCGTCGGCTTCCGACCTAGCGGCTGGAATTATCGCCCTCCCAATTCACGGTTCGTTGAGAGTCCATTGGTTCAAACGGTTCTGCACTCCGACAACTGGAAGAGCGGATACAGTATGCGCGAACTCGTGCCGCAAAGAGGCAGCACCAGTCGAGCGAGCTGTTTCGGAGTGCCGTATAGCGAGCACTCGAGTTTCCGAGAGTTGACGATGTTTTGTTGTGCGTTGCGGATCGAGAAGATTATACCGACGGTCAATGTGGGGAGTCAGAAGGGCAGGGAGAGGATGAAGGGTTGGTGTGAGCGGTGGGCGGCGGATCGGAAGAAGAATGGATTGTATAAGTTGCCGATTGATGGGAGTTGGTGAGGGCTAGTGTAAACTTTTCACGAAGAGATTGGACCGAACAACAGAGATGTATTACGGCACCACGGGCATCCTTGACAGCAACCACAACACATCGAATACCAATTATTTAAATACAGGGCAAGACTACGCCCTCTCAAACACCATCTTCGTCGTCGGCCTCATCGCGGAGAAGACTATAGGCAATCGCGGATAAGAGTCTCAAGATCAATTGAGGGCTTCAAGAGTAGAATGTCCTACGATGGACATCTCTTCCGGCACATCCAACGACCTTGCTGGCTATCTGCTGAATCATCAGGCTTCGAGTGAATGTGCGTTGCGTCGAGCAAGTTTCGTCGGCTAAAAGGCGAATTCGATGAAAATCAAGTGGTCGATTCGGGCAATGATCACGGAGCGGCAACGTCACTTTTACGATGCCAGACATTGACAGCCGCGTAGCAGCATATCACTCTCCGCAATGTCTCGCGTGGTTCCCCAGACAAGTCACGCCATGAAGACTGCCGAGAACGCACAGACAGGGCCGTCATCCGAGATCAGCGATGCTTCCTCGAAGCATCCGTGGCGAAGGATGGATGTATTCCTGGCGGAGTCAAGCGTATATGGAGCGCCGGTATATTGCCGGGCCACTCGCCTTGACACTGACAACGATCAATGACAATGGCGCTGCTACAAATCCCGGCGTGGAAACACATGAAAAGCAAGAACATCCTTGCGCTGTACGTTCCATATCATCGTCTCTGTTGCATACCTGAATTGACACCCAATCTCCAGCATCTTCATCGCCAACGCCGCCGCCGTAGCATTCGAAGGCTACGCTCAAGGAGTCATCGGCATCGTCAACAGCGCTCCCGATTATCTTAACATCGTTGGTATCTCCATCAACAACAGCGGAACGGCCGATCGAGTGTTGGCTCAAGGTGGCATCACGAGTATCTACTATGCCGGCACCGTCGTAGGCTGTGCGCTTGCCGGATGGCTATCCGATAAGATGGGCCGCATCTTCGCTTTGCAGGTGGGAGCTGTATGGTGTATGCTCGGGATTGCGCTTGAAGCCTCGGCGCAAAATCAGGGTTGGATCCTGGCTGCGAGAGTGATTGCTGGGGTTGGAGTGGCGCATATGGATTGCGTTGCGCCGACTTGGGTTGGAGTAGGTCGGAGAGATGTCGTTTTGCAAGGCTCGAGCTAATGTCCTGCAGGAAGTCTCCGAGGCTGCGCAACGCGGAAAGCTGTTCACTCTGGTCTATCTTTCCAACTATTGCTCCATTGCCTTGACGTACTGGATTGGATTCGGACTGTCTTTCATCGATGGTGGACAGACTGCCATTCGTTGGAGACTGCCATTCGCGATCAATGCTGTGCCTTCTGTGGTACTCTTTCTTATGCTCCCATTCTTGCCAGAGAGCCCCGATACCTCATGAGCGCAGGCCGCGCCGAAGAATCACTCGAAGTACTGGCCCACGTCCGAGCGGATGGCGACAAGAGCGACAAAGCTGTTGTGCAAGAGTATCGTGATAACGACAAAGCGTGGAGTACGCCAAAAGCAAGGCTGACACCATCAGCTTCTTTGCGTTGATTGTGGGTAGCAAGAGCGGCAAGAAGCATTTCCCAAGACGAGCTCAGCTCGCCCTTTGGTTGCCTCTTTTCACGCAGATTGGGACTGGAATCGCGGCCACGACGATCTATGCTCCCTCTCTCATTCAGCAAGCAGGCTGGAATGCGCAAAAGGCGGACTGGCTGTCGGCGTTAAACAATACTGTTGGGATCCTTGGTACCATTATCGCCATGTACACAACCGATCCAGTCGGACGTCGACCTACTCTCCTTTGGAGCTCGCTCGCACAATCTGCCTGTATGTGGATCATCGGCGCGATGTCGATCTTGACGACTTCGAGACCGGAAAGTGCGACCCAGTACGGAGCCGCCTCTGTCGCTTTCATCTACGTCTTCACATTGATCTATGCTAGCACGTTTCTGATCATCAACTTCAACTGTAAGCATCTTCCTCATCATGAGGCAACCTCCTATCATACTGACGAAGCCCAGATCCTTCCGAAATATTCCCCACCGAAGTGCGCTCAAGAGGAATGGCATTTGGCATCACCGGCTGGGCCATCGGCCTCGGAGCTGGGACTCTGTACAATCCGGTCATGTTCGCCAGCATTGGCGGCTACGGTTTCTTCGTATACGCCGGACTGAACTTGTTGTGGTTTGTCCTGATTTATTTCTTCCTACCCGAGACGAGTCGGAGAAGTCTAGAGGCCATCGAGAGGCTGTTCGAGACGAGGAGTCCGTTCGTCAAGGACATGGAGCGACATTTCACGGCGACGGAGCACCTTGGCTTGGCGACTTCGGACGAGCATATTGAGCAAGAGTCGGTCCAGGAGAAGGAGGATCTTGCGGCTCATGCCGATGTGTGAAATACAACCCATGATTTGGGACAATGAGACCTTGTATCTCTTCCTGTCTCAGGTCATATTCCAAGACGCCTGTGAGAAGTCGAAGATCTGCGAGACATCGTCCAAAATCTCCGATGGGATCTCAAAGGGCGATAAATCCAGGTTCTCGTTGTCGAAGGCTTGAGATTCGTAAGTGGAGATATTCGACGTCGAGGCGAACGTGTTGGGCGTCTCCGCAGGTGCGTTGGGTCGTCCACTTTGCCCGCGAGTGTTGTGCCTCTGTACCGTCATGAAGTCGTCGATCCTGGTGATTTGATCCTTCAGTCGCTGGCTGGCACCTTTGCTCGCGTGTAGGCCTTCGAGCGTAGACAAGAGCTGAGCCATGGCCATCATGACGTCGCGAATGCTGCGGTACTCGTTCTCGCTCAGTCGCTGCTCCAATGTAGTGGCGAGGATTTGGCCAATGACACCAAGATGAAACAGCAGCGGGACGCTGATCGCATGGTGATAGCCAGTCGGTATCGCGCTGAACGCATTGACCACCTCGTTCGCAATTTGGCATTTCTCAAAAATGCTCCCGCCAGTTGCGGAGAGAAGAGTCATGCGCAACAACTGCACCGTTGCCACAATATCGGCAGCCTGAAACCCAAATCGATCCAGTCTTGGCTTGGAAGTGATCGGGTTGGTCTCCTTTAGACACTGCGGTAAAAGCCCGTACATGGACATAACGCTGTTCAGCACGGCTTCCTGTGATAGCGAGTCGGATGCTGGAAGAACACTGTCGATCAAAGTCTGCCGTTGAGCACGACTTTTCCGGACAGAAAGACGCATAATGATGTGTTCCAACACCCTGTACAGATCAATGACAAAGTTCCGGCCAGCCATCCAGCTCGCACTAGTGCTGTCGGCCGAGGAGCCCATGCCAGTGCCTGTCGCAAAACCAGTGTCGTCGAACATGTCGTCATCTACCTCGGAGGGATACGACACGCTCGATTGGTATTCTCGACTCCGGATCACACCTCCCCAGACTATTGATGTGAAAATGTCCAAGGTGTATATGGACCAAAATAGGCGTCGGCGTTCCTGCGTTTCGACCAGTCCGATGTCGCTGGGCCAGTTGTTCTCATCATGAAGTCCCTCTGAAGCCACTATAGTGTGGTAACGACCGAGGTGACCATGCATGTCCCGGAACTTCCCGTCCTGTATGGCCGCGAGAGCGAGTAAAGCATGAGTACGCAATGTGTTGAGATCCGTGTGGTCGCCTTTGACCTGGCGTATAGACTCGTTGTAGTACACTTCGGGTGCAATAGGTTGCAGACTTTGTAGGTCCCATCGAGGATTGAAGACAGCCCCATCTCTCACGCGAGCTGAGACAAGCGCGCAAACAGCCATTGTGACAGCGAAGAGCGATTTGTTAGTGTTGTACTCCGCGCGTGAGACGCGGCGGATGAATGTCGGTTGGTGGAATAGTGGAAATATAGGATAAACGATCTCGAAGAATAATTCGACAAGGTCCATAATGGTGGCGTGAGTGTAATCACTCGGCGCTCTCCAGGTACTGTGTTGCTCTCCATGGACCAGGTTTCGATTCGCAGGCTGCGGCATTGAATGTCGTGGTGGAGAGCGGGAGCACCGACGCTGATGCTGATGCTGATACTCGTCACTCCAATGGTTTCCAATCTCGTTGGGCGGGCTGCGAAGCTGATCGCTCGGACTAAGGTGGTGTCGAGCATCTCTGAGGCTCTCTTGCTGGATCTTGCTTCCTCGCCGATCGTCGGTCTGAAACCGCTGGTTGCGAAGGTCTCCGGTCGGTCCAGGCTGTTGATGGCCACTCCATCGGCGCTCTTCTCGACTGCCTCCGGCGGTGGTATTGGGTAGCATGGAGTTATTTCCAGGCACGCGGGTTAAAAAAGCCTGGCCCGGTGTAGCATGTTGCCCTGAGATGGCAGATGGGCCGCTTAATGAGACACTCATGTTCGAGGCATGTTGCTCAACGTATCCAGCACCCTCGACGTGCCCATCCGACGAGGCACTTGCCACGCCGGCCCTTGCGTGAGGCTCCCCATCATGACGCCGACGAGGCGCTCCTCTCCGCTTTTGGGGCCGATTGAAAGTGCATGGCTGATCGAAAGAAACACAGCTTTGGCAGCGGGAGTCGTTCAGACTGGCTCTGCATCGCTTGCTCCGTTTGTGGCAGTAGTCGCACGCACGGGAGATGCGCCGCTTCTTCACTCGATGTGAGTGCTCATCGTCGCTCATGTTAACGGCCCTAGTTGCCGATACATGAACGACCTGATCCGCAGTCGGCGCGGAGATGATGGAAGAACGAGCCGTAAGAATAAGATTGCTCAATTGTCGAATGGTAGAGGTCTAAGATCATATCATGAATGCGATGTTGTGGTTGTGATTACGCGAGCCGAGGGCCAAGGCGAGGGAAGGTGGACAAGTGGAGTCATGGAAGCGCCCCTGGAAATTTGAAGACCCACCATGGGCATATTGATGGCAAGTAATGGAATATTGATCGACCGCCTCAATGTAGTATGAAAACCCGCTAATTGACAAGCTTGAACGCCTCAAATCTAGAATGTCTACCACTTGTTATCAAACACCTTGCCATCTACATAATTTACCATCTCCGAGACAGGCTCGAGCGAATTGGCCTTGCCGCCGAATTGAATGCCTTTCCGCATGACTTCGCGATAGTTCTTTCCTGGGTTGACCTTGCCCAGCACATACGACTCCCGTGTGGCGACCTGGTCCGGCACAGGAATACTTCGACCAACAACTGCCTCCATTCCTTGCCAGGCAAAAGTGATGGCCTCCTTCGCATCAGCTGGAATACCGGCCTCGTCGAGCATGACGATCCTCGTCTCTGGGAATGCTTTCTGCATGTAATCCACGATGTTGGGATTCTTCGCTCCACCGCCGCACATGAAGATCTCCGCGAGAGGACCGTATTGTCTTGGCATATAGCGGTGGTAGTGGTCGACGATGGCAGCGGCTGTGATCCTCGTTACTGTGGCCACGATGTCGTTCTCGGAGAGCCCCTTCTTCAGCCCTCGTTCGATCAAATCGTGAGCGATTGTGTCTCGGAATACCTCTCGGCCAGTGGTTTTGGGCGGCGCTTTCGAGAAGTAGGGATGTTGCGTCAGGAACTCGTCGACAAGCCCTTGGTCCACTGATCCAGCTCGGCCCATGGCTCCGTCCTTGTCGTACTCCCGCTCTCCGTTGGTGAAATGTCTCACTACGGCGTCTATGAAGACGTTTCCTGGACCGGTATCGAAGTCGAAATATTCCTGGTTCAACTTGCCGTCCTTATCGGGCGGAATGAAGCATACATTGGCGATACCTCCGATGTTCTGGCAAGCCCGAAGTTTGGTAGGATGGTGAAGCACAAGAGAGTCAAAGAAACCAATCAATGGTGCTCCTTGCCGTCCAGCAGCTTGATCGGAAACTCGGAAATCCGTGACGGTTGTGATACCAGTTCGACTGGCGATGAATGTTCCCTCGGCCATGGTCAACGCAGACTGAGTCTGGCTTTCTTCCGGCATGCTGAGTAACCAAATTGTCTGTCCGTGCGATCCGATGGCGTCGATGCTGGAAATGGGTACGTTGTGCTTGGCCGCGAATTCATGAACGGCTGATGCGAAAGTCTCTCCGAGCAGAACGTTGACCTCTGAAAGCTCCTCGGGTGTCGTGCTGTTCTTGAGAATCATTTTCATCGCACGCTTCTTGATGGTCTGCTCCAGAGGCACTTCGTCGTATTTCAGCAGCTCGAAGTCCATGGGAGCTCCTGGGGATGATTGCCGGAATCGACAGAGTGCACAATCAATGCCATCCATCGAGGTCCCTGAGTTGAGTCCTAATACAGTGATGTCCAAACCGGGCCCGGCATGGTATCCATTGACTCCATTGGTTCCGTTGACACCATTGGTGCCGTTGACCGAATGGCCCACTGAGGTTCCGTCTGCTAAAGGCATTGTATATGCGATGATGCTTGTCAAAGTTGGCTTGGAAGATGTGAGCCCTCGGAGAACGGGGTCTCCAAAGATGGGGCATTTTGGGCATCGGCAATTATCTACTCCAAGCTAAACTGGTTCAGAGTTAAGGTGCCGCCATGGCAGAACGGCCGGTAGGGCGAGGCTAGACCGGTGTGCTGGTGTAGCATCGAGTTCGCTTGAATGGCTAAATAATTAACAGAAATCCCGATTCGCGGCTGACTCGGCTGCATATGGATTGACCGCTCAGGCGCCGTCACTATTCGTACATACTCCCATTCGGGAAGTGAGCAGCGTGTCGGTTCCGACACAGCTGAACCGGGGTTGGACTCTGCGTTCGCTGGGACAAATCAGCTGGGTAAGACTTCCCTTTCCACACACGATCAGTCGACAGCTTTACTTCCTCGGCACAGTTTCGTCAAATGGATCTGGTATGTGATGTCCTCGAACGTTTGGCGTTGGTCAAACGAAGGTGTACGCAGAGGTTAATGGTACCAATAGTTCAACCTTACAGGCCAGACGGCGGTGGTCACAGGAGGTGCACGAGGTCTTGGACTTTCGTTCGCATCTGTCCTCGCTCGAGCCAACTGCAATGTTGCCATTCTGGACATTGGCCCAGAGGCTTCAGAGGGTATCAAAGGCCTCAAATCATACAATGCCGTGAAAGTGGAATACTACACATGCGACATCAGCTCCAAGTCCCAGGTCAACGAGGTCATCGATCGAATCGACCATGACTTCGGACGAATCGACATCAACGTCAATGCCGCTGGAGTTGTCAAGGACGAACCTTTCCTGTCCACGACTGAGGAGAATCTGGATCGCACTTTTGCTATCAACTTCAAAGGCTCTTTCTTCGCCGCCCAGGCTTGCGCTGCAAACATGATCCGTCGTTTGAAGTCGTCGAACACGAGCACACCGGTTGATCCATTGATCGATGGTGGCAGCATAGTCTTCATTGCTTCGATCTCAACGCACATTGCTTCCAGTGCGCAGAACATCAGCGCCTACGTTGCATCGAAAGACGCTGTGCGAGGTCTGGTGAGACCCCTTGCTGTAGAGCTTGCACCATACGGCATCAGGGTGAACAGTCTTAGTCCCGGGTAACGAAAATTCGATTGTCCTGAATTAGATTTGACTAATGATTCTGTTTAGATACATGATGACCGATATGATGCGAGGATTGCAGAGTCAGCAGCCAGATTTGGTCAACCAATTCATGCAAGAGACGCTACTTGGTGGAGGAAAGCGCATCGGACAGCCGGAAGAGCTGCAGGGCCCTTTGCTCATGCTGTGCTCTCGCAAAGCTGGTGGCTGGATGACGGGACAAGAGCTATTGGTCGATGGTGGTGCATCGAGCTGGAAGCATCCTGCCGTGCTCAATCACTGAGTCAACGAGCGAAAGGAATCGGTAGATAGGGGTCAAAAATCTCGACGATGTGCGACAAGGGCAATCGGTAATCTTGATATCGATATCGTCGAAAGTGTGCTGTAGCAGTTAGGCCTGCCGAACTTAGAGAGCTGTGCGTCGTTGGAGATGCTCAACTTGAAAGCAGCATTGTGCGAATGATCAACGACCAGCTGAGCGAAAGATACACGGTTGAAGAGTTCAAGATCAGGTGGTAGAACAACTTCGTGTAGTTACCCTCTATCACTATCATGTCATATCTCGACCGCCGCGTAACGCTCGTTTCCTTTCCTTTCAAACTTTCTCCTCAGCGAATGTCTGCAAATCGCCCTTCTCATCGGAGCTATCGCCTCGGTGACCGTCTTCGTTCACCTCGTATCCGTCCACTTCCGCAAAGAGTCTCTTCGATGCCAACACCAGATCACCGCCGGCCTCCCACAGACGAGTCTCATAAGACGCCATGTTCTTGCTGACGAGCAAGCTATCGTTGGTGAACAGCAAGTTAATCTCTTCCAAGGACTTGTTCGCTACTTCTGGGTACAAGAAGTAGATGATTGGGGTAGCAATGACGTTCATGGCACCGAAGAACAGGAAAGTGCCGTACCCGAGCTTGTCGAGCATAATCGGGATGACGAATCCGGTGACACCGCAGCCAATGGCCCAGCCCATGATGGTCATGGCGTAACCTTTGGCTCGGATCTCTTGTGGCCAAATCTCTGAGCCGTAGATCCAGCAAGGCACTATCGATTGGTGTCAGCCTTTCAATGCCCATAAAATAACGAAGACGTCGCAACGTACCGATGTTGAACATCGTAAAGAACCAAAGGAACACGAAAACGAACGATGCTGCTGCTGTGCCGAGTGATTGAGACAGCTCGGGGTTGCTGGCAAGAGAATCTCTTGATGTCTTGATGAATGCGGCGACCAGGAACAGAGAAACTCCTTGGGTGACGAAGGAGACAAGAAGGGACTTCCTGCGTCCCAGTCGATCGATGACAAGTGCGGCGGCCGCTGTTCCGAAGATACCAAAGGTGTTGACGAGTCCAGCTAGCCAACTCGATTTGTACTCATCGAATCCGGCAAGAGCGAAGAGCTGCGTTGCCCAGGTTGCCTTCAACTACATTAGCGTGTGCTCTCGTCACATCAAATGCTGTCCATAACGTACGATGGCCAGGATACCAGTCCATTGCTGGATGGTCTGCAGAGCGGCACCCATAGCCGCTCGGCGACCGAGGTGAAGCGATCCCGAGTATCGTCCGCCCAAGAAGATGTTGATGTACTTGTTTCGCTTGTGTCCTGAGTCTGCAACAATAGCATCAAGCTGTGCAATCTCTTTGGTGAGTTCGGAGTCGTCTACGGCCAGATCGCCGCGAAGTTTTCGTAGAATCTCGATGGCGTCGGCACGGCGGTGCTTGGCAACGAGCCATCTGTATACGAGTGTCAGCGTGTCACCGGCGTTCATGGTTACATGGAAGCATACCGGGGTGATTCAGGAACAATCGGCACGATTATCAAGACAATGACCATAAACGAGGCCATGAATCCGAAAGGAAAGCGCCAGCGGAACTCTGAGCCCATGTCTCTGATGCCAAAGTTGAGCCAGTAGGCAATGACGATGCCCAAGAAGTTGGCAACAAACACAAGGGAGAAGGTGGAGCCTCGATTGTGTGCGGAAGACAGTTCAGACACCCAAGACGGGATGATAGTGTTGACGAAGCCAATTCCCAGTCCGGCGACGATGCGAGCAATAATGAACTAGCACAGGTCAGGATAAGACGACTCATTCGATTGAGATTACAATGAACTTACCATATCCGAGTTGACGCTGCCGCACATCAAAGCAGCGCCAAGGACACAGAGGGCCGCTCCGATGGCGACACCCCTCTTTCTTCCAATCTTGTCACCAGTCCACCCTCCAAGGAGACAACCGATCATGGCACCAAAGTAGTATGCAGCCGCGAGACCACCTTGCTTGGTCGGGTCCGTAACTTTGCCATTTGCACCGATCTTGGCCATGTCAATGAAACCGGGCGTGCCTGAAACCGAGCCATAGACACCCTGGTTGTAGCCCTCGAATATCAAAGCGATGGCACTAAAGACATTGAGGAGAACGAAGAGGGACTTGCCCGGCAAGCGGCGCCAAAGTTGGAGACCCATTGTAGGGGATGCAGAGATGAGGCCCGAGTGAATGGATTGTGGGGAATGGAGAACCTGGCGTTACAGAACCGGCGATCAGGTCGAAGTATATGCACTTCCACGTGGAGTAGTTCGGGCATTCGGTCTTAGCGTAATTATCATCATAACGCCCAGGCCCAAGTCTTCGCCCGCTGGTGGAGGTGGGCTCATGTGGCAGCGTCTAGACGGCTATCTTGATACGCTTTTAAGCGACGGAGGTCGGGACCGAATAAAACCGCCATTGCACAACTGGCATGGCATCGAGACTGCGGGGATAAACACTACCTAGGCAATCGGTAGAGGTCAAATCGGCCAGATGACCACCAAAAGCGCACGGCTGTACAAGCCACCATCCGTCTCGTCTTCTTCGACATTAGGTGTTGACAAGTTGCCTAGATTGACAACTCTCCGACTTCTCCCGGCTCAGAGCTCCACCTCGACGATGGCAACGAAACAAACGACTTGCCGATGGGCAGCACTGTCACTATCGTCCATTGCGGGAGTGTTTGTCCCTGACATCTTGCTTCCAAGGGATGCATCCGAGGCCATCAAGCACGAGCTGGTCGCAGTCAGCACAACGGGAACCGACGAACGAGCTCAGTCCTGGTTGACGGAGCAGAAAGTCCCAAATCCGGACACGGTCAAAGTCTACCATGACTGGGAAACCATGCTCGCTGAGAGTGACTTCGACATCGTCTACATCTCAACACCTCATCCACTCCACTATGAGCACACCATGGTCGCGCTGAAGACAAAGCGGAACGTGCTCGTCGAAAAGCCAGCCACCATGAACGCTGTCCAGTTCAAGGCTCTTTCGGATCTAGCACGCAAGCAGGGAGTGGTATTGATGGAGGCAATGTGGACAAGGTACCTGCCTGCGACTCGACATTTGCAGGAAGTCCTGTTGCCAAAGATCGGAGAAGTGAGAAGAGTCTACGCGGACTTCTCTTTTCCAATCGTTTCGGACGATCTGTCCCACTCTTCTAGATTCCTTGATAAAGGTGCTGGAGCAGGGAGTCTGTTGGATCAAGGAGTCTATGCCCTGACATGGGCAGACCTAGGGCTCAATGGTATTCCATCGGAGGCGTCCACGAAAGTTGCACACGCGAGCACCATGAATGTCCCAGGAGTTGCAGGAGAAGTCGACGACATCACCACTGTTGTGCTATCCAAGCAGAATTCGGAAACAGCAGTTCAAGAAGCCGTGGCGATTGCGACAACGAGCATGACTTTGCCAGGATCAAGCAAACCAGCTTTCTACCAACGACTCCAGGCAAACAAGAGTGCACCTTCCGTCAGAATCGAGTGAACGAAGGCAAGTATTGCTGTTCCGTTCCCTCCCATCCGACCGCAGGAGCTGAGAGTGCAGTGGTATGGAGCGGAGCATCTCGATAAGGATGGCATCGAAACCGAAGAAGTCATCAAGATGCCTGTGGAGCGAGGCTGGGGTATATGGTACCAAGCCGATGTAATTGCGGAGAAGGTGTTCTCTAGACAGGCCGGAGCAGAAGGCGAGGTAATTGGGTATGAGGAGTCGTTGCGTGTGCTTGGGTGGATGGACGCTGCTAGAGCACAGGCTGGCATTCGATACAGTGAGGAGTCCGAGAGAGTCTAGAATCCGTGTATCGCAAGTAACCCACCTTAGTGCTCTGACGTATGCATGCAAGCTTCGTCCTTTGGGTTGGAAGTCGTACACGTCCTTTAATGTTCTCCTGCTCGAAGCTGGCCCGGAGCCGGAAATCTCGACTGGATCTCAAAACATTCGCCGAGTGCCAATGAAGGGCCAGTCCGAGAAGTTCGACGACAGAATTGACTGGAACATCGAAGTCGAATTCCCAGATGGCGGATCAATGCATGTTGCGCAGGCGAAGGTCGTTGGCGGAGGCAGTAGCATCAATGGCGGTACAGCCTTGAGGAACGCTGTCAAGGACTGCGAAGAGTGGGTTTTGCTGGCCAACGATGCTTGGGGGTGGGACAGCGTCGAGCCCGTATACGACTTCCTGGAGAAAGACGATCTCAGGCCGGCCAAAGGGCTCCATCCGCTTGTCAGGACCAAAATTGAAGAGTCGGGTCTGATTCAGCAAGCCTTCGTCGCTGGCGCCATCGAAGCTGGCCTTCCGTGGGTCGCGGACTTAAACGCTACCGGTGCAGAAGGGACAGGAGCCTCGCCAGTGTGTCGAAATGGCGAGCGTCGAATTAGCGCCGCGAATACATTCATCGACCCTATCAGAGGGAAGTGCAACTTTCGCATTCAGTCGAACGCATTCGTTGACCGTGTCTTGTTCTCCAATCGAAGGGTAACCGGCGTCCAGCTTGTTGATGGAATCCAAATATCTGCCAGCTCCGAGGTTGTTCTCGCTGCAAGTGCACTCTTCTCACCAGCGATTCTACAACGCTCTGGCGTGGGACCTTCATCTCTGCTGGAAGCTCTTTCCATTCCTGTGGTGCAGGATCTCCCTGTCGGGCACAATTTGTCCGACCATCCCTGCATTCCAGTTGTGGCAAGACCAAAGCCAGATGCTTATCTTGAATCGGACTTCTCGTTGCAGATGCAAGCTCGCTGGTCGTCGACAATGAATCAGAAAGCGATCGACTTTCAAATGGTATGCTTCAGCTATCTTTTCGTCGCACCAGGGGCACATCAGCCCGTCGCATCCTCGCGGCCTCAACGGAGTCTTGGAGGTTCGGAGACAGGACATGTTGCCGGATTAGGATGCAATCTGAACAAGCCTACCTCACATGGGAGCGTAAAGATTCGATCCCAAGACCCTCTTCAGCAGCCCGTGGTGCGGCCAAATTATCTGACGACTGCAGAGGATCGTGCTTCCGCTCGCGAGATCGTTCGACTTGGCTACAAAGTCATGCTCTCCCGTTCGATGCAGAGTCGGCTGTCTCTACCACTGGGTATTACAGACGGCACCATTCGGTCAGATGATCTGCTGGACAAATGGATCCAGTCGCAGTATTCCAGCACATACCACTTCTGTTGCTCCTGTCGAATGGCTGCTCGCGAGTCAGGTGGGGTCGTCGATCAAAGTGGACGAGTATACGGCGTAGAAGGATTGCGGGTCGTGGATGCAAGTGTCATCCCTACCGTCCCTGCGGCCAACACTATGTGGACGACCATAATGTTCGCTGAGAGGATCGGGCGAAGTTTGAGGGATGGGGTCGATGTTGGGGCCTCAATGCGTGATGGTCGATCTGAAGGACTTACTCGACTCTGACACATCAACTCTGGCACAATCTGTCGTCGAAAGGGTGGCGCGCTTCATTGGCAAGGCGGTCCCCTTCCAGATTGTATCTGTCTTCATGTTAGCCTCTTCCTCGTCAACTCTCCATGTACATTCCGAACGATGATAAGCTCGATTGTACTACCTGGGATCTCGAACATGCAGCTTCCCGTAGCGTACAAAATCATTGATATGACTCTAATACAAACGAGGTATTTTGCAGCGCTCAGTTGTCGGTCTGAAGAGACTAGGTGCTCGGGCTGCAAATGAGACGATCTCCCGACACCTGCGTTGTCTCGTTTCCTGGTATGTCTACCGCATCACAGTAGGTAGGGCGCCGGGCATCCGAATTTCCCAGCATCATGCCCTGTGAAGCACACACATTTGCCAGATACAGTCGTACAACGCGAGGAAGCGCTGCGAGAATCTGTTGCAGATAGAGAAGGAGGCTGAGAACGTGTACCGGTCGGGCGTGGGCAGGTGTGTGGTTGCACTGCGCTCCTTTGACTACGGACAAACGAGGCAACATGTCGTGGAAGTGATTGAGGACTGGACTTCGCTCAGCATTTGGCTCTCTTAAGGCCTCGGCGGACACACCATGATTCTCGCAGCACTAACGAAAGTGTCGAAGAGGATTTGGCAGAGATCCGTCTGGATCTCGACATTCTGGAACTTGGCCAAGCCGGATGTCGGCCCGAAGCCAGTATTGAAAACATGATCGTGGAAAATGAAGACGAGGACGAGGATGATGAATGGATCAAGGATATGGGAAGCGGCGTGAAGAAGATGGAGGTGAGGAGGAGACCTCGCCGAAAGTGTGTGCCTGAGGCCAACTTACCCATCCTTGCCGCTTGCCCTCCTTCCTTTCTTCTTTCATGCCTGCATTCCATCACCTCGAAACACCTTGGAAGCATGTGTCGTCCATCGAGTACAGGCATACCATCCAACCCAATATCTCAAGCAGCCTACGCACATGCTGCAGCAGAGCTTCATCCCTCGATCCTAGCTCACAGTCTCAGAGTACATCTGCACGCGACCCAGATCTCGAAGCAAGAAGACCTCAACTGGCACACGGACGCACAGCAATCTACTCTCCTCTTCGTGGCTTGCATCTTCCACGACATTGGCACTTCTTCAACATACGACACGGGCCCCACACGATTCGAAATCGAAGGTGCCGATGCAGCTGTAAACTTTCTCAAGCAGTATCCGGCGATCACAGAAGCGGAGCATCGCGATGTGTGGACTGCCATCGCAATACATGATACGCCCCAAATTGCGGAGCGGATCGGTGTGCTATCCAGACTTGTTAGGCTCGGCGTGACTATTGATTTTCAACGTCCGGCGGCGTTGGCTATGGTTAGTGAGGAGTGGGTAAAGCATGTGGAGACACAGTTTCCAAGGGCTGAGATTGAGAAAGTACTGGGCGACGCTGTGGTCGAGCAGGCTCTGAAAGTGCCGGAGAAGGCACCCGCTGCTTGTTGGCCTGGTCTATTGTTGCGGGCGAAGCTGGCTGACCCGGACTGGAAGGGAGTGAATAAAGCCTTTTGATCTCATAACAGCGCTCAAAGATAAATAGCTCCGGCCAAGCAACCCCGACCATACGACACTTCAAAACTCCGCTCCGACAAATTTCTCCCACGAAGTCAACGTCGATCCCTCGAGCAAGAACTTATCACTGTCGGCCTGCTCCTCCTTCGTACCCTTGCCATAGTACTCCGACTCTCCGATCCACTGCATCATCTCACCCAGGTCCTCCCGGACCATCTCCAGTAAGAAGCTCTTATAAGTCTCGACATCGATCAGATTCAACGTCGCCTCCTTGCCAGTCTTCTCCCGAAGTGTCTCGGTCAGCTTGTTGACCGTGGTCCACTCGCTGACACCTTGCACCCTTACGCCATCGGCCTTCTCGCCCGCTTCCAACAACCCCATGACGAAGTTTCCCGTATCTCTGGTCGGCGAGATCAAAGGCAAAGCAGAATCTGGATCCGGAAACGGTATCGAAAGGGAGAAGTTCCCCTCTGCATCGTTCTGCACGGCTTGCTTCAAAGAGTCCATGAACATAGCAGGCCAGTAGTGCGACACGATCATGTCGCCTTTGTTCGCGTCTACATACTCGTCCACTGCCGCTTTGCCATCGAAGTGGTCGACGTGGGTGTACTTCCCGCCGCTCAGCTTGGCGACGTTGGGGGCACCGGACCAGACGAGATGTTTAACGCCTGCGAGTTTGCTGGCGTCTACGATTGCTTTGCCTTGGGCCGTTTCCTTGTCCTTGGAGAAGATGGACCAGAAGTCGGTGACGGCGAAGACGCCGTATGCTCCTTTGACGGCTGCGCCGAGGGAGGATGGATCGTTTACGTTGGCTGTGACCATTTCGACTCCTTTTGAGGCGAGGGCTTGGCTTTTTGGGCTGCTAGCATCGCGGGTCACGCCGCGGAGGGCATACTTAGAGGCGAGTTCGGAGTGCGAGAGGACAGTGTTGATGACGCTGCCGCCTTGATTGCCAGTGGAGCCGAAGACGACGATGACTTTCTTGGATGTCATGATGATGATGTTGTTGACTTCGAGAACGGTTGATGGTGGTTGAGGGAGTCGCAGGTGTGACCGTATGGCAATGGCTAGATGGCTAGATGTCGATGGACGCTGAAGCGGGTGTGATGAGTGATCTGAGTAGCTTACGACGAAGAAGACACAGCTCTTCTATATATGCGTCTGCCACCGTGAGACGGAGAATACCACGGACGAACACCTACCTCATACATGCGGCTTACTGAGCCGGTCTGAATGCATGTCAGACTCCGAACCTGAACGACCTTCCGGTTTTGTAAGCTTCGGCATCATGGCAGAGCCTTATCTCCATGCTGGAGCCTGATCTTTGTCCGAGAGTACGTTGTTCCAGAAGAACAGTGATAGTATGTCCAACTATGTCGAAGTACCGGCCGAACCTCCGGATGGAACAATCTGTTTCCCGGACCAGCTATGTAGTTCGTCCGACCAAGAAACAGCAATATGATTGAGCGAGGCAACAAGCGGACTGGGGCCAACCGGATGTCGAGTCCAGCAGGATTTCCGGTAAGAGATCCATGCCGTGGTTGAAGTGCGCAGAATGTAGCATTTGTACATGCAGTCATCTCACGAGGACTGGCGACGAAGCGGTTCCCTTCATGGCGGAAGCGGGGAAGTTCTTTAGCTTACAGCATATGAGGAGCCATGTTAAGTTCAAGCAAGAGCTTTCCTCCGCGCAACGATTCATTGTGGTGTAGGATGGAGTCTGTCGTGTTTGTGACAGCAGATTGAGAGTAAGGTTGTCCTCGGCCTTTTCGATATTGATTAGAATTTAGGTGATCAGTCATCAATATTCGGCACTCTCGCTATCCGAAACCGAGGACATCGATTACTGATCAGCCTTGACATTGGAGATGGTCACATCATTCCCTCCTCCTTCAACTACAAACACTCTCCGTCGAACGCACCCTCATCAACAGATATGTCTCTCAAAATAGCAAAGAAGCCAGTGATCGCAGTGGTGGGCGCCGGTCCAGGAATCGGAGAAGCAGTCGCCCGCCGATTCGCAGCAGAGGGCTTCGCTACGGCACTCCTCGCTCGTACCGAGGACAAGCTACAGACCATGGCCCAAGGAATCGACAAAGACTTTGGACAAGGTACAGCACGGTACTACATCACCGACCTTCGAGTCGAGGAGTCCGTCATCGCAAGCTTCGAAAAGATCGTCAGCGAGCTCGGCCCAGTGGAAGTCCTTGTCTACAACGCTGGAGCACGACGAGTCAATGGCCGCAAAATCCTGGACACTTCATCCGAAGAGTTTGAGAATTTCACCAAGATAAACTTGTTTGGAGCTTTTTGGTCCACAAAGTGTGTCCTGCCTGCTATGCTGGAGGCAAAGAAAGGCACGATCCTCTTCACCGGTGCAACTGGTGCACTCCGCGGCCCGCCCGGTCTTTCAAGCTTCTCACCTGGCAAATTCGGACTCAGAAGTCTCTGCCAGATCATCACACGAGAATATCAGCCGGACGGTATTCATGCTGCTTTCGTCGTCGTCGACAGTCCCGTGGATGGCAAGCTCATCGGCGGCGTGTCTCGTAGGAAGTGGGAGCGTGAAGGCGCGAAGGAGAAGCTGGAAGACCTGGATGCATATTTGATGCAGCCAAACGATCTCGCGCAGACGTATTGGTTCCTACATACGCAGCCACGAAGTGCGTGGACGCATGAGATTGATGTCCGGCCGCAGAAAGAGGGCATGTACAGTAGATTGTGACCTGCTGCAGCCAGAGAATCATCACACCATCATTTCGCATTCAAGCACATCTCTTCATCACAACAAAGATCTGAAAGCCCCATCCTTCTTTCGATCCAAGTCCAAGAACTCACACATCAATCCCAAATGATTGATTCCCCAAAACCCATGCTTCTCTCCCTTCGCGTTCACAGCCTCAAACCACGGCGCTCCAAACGACCCCGACTTGAATGCCTCATCCGTATTGGACTTCAGCAGATCCTTCGCTTCCGCCTCACCCATCTTTTCCAATACCATCTTAGCCTCATCTTCACTGCCCAGCACTTCAGCCAGCACTTTGCCGAAGACTTCAGGCTTGGAGACAGGTTCCAAGTCGATCCAGAACCGCTTGCACAGGGCGGTCATGTAGTCGTCTACTTTCTCTGGCTTGACAAGGCTCAAAGCACAGACTGAGCGCATGGTTGGAAGAGTGTTCTGAGGGAATGGTTGAGGCATCTTTCCGGATGCGGCGAAGGGGACATCGAAGCGTTTCGCAAAGTACGCTCGCTCGAAAGCTTGATATGGTCCTTTGTCTATTAAGCAAGATGGCACGTTAGATGTCGATCTCAGAAACGACCGGGTAGCGATAGGAGGATGTAGAACAACGCACTCTTGATGGTCATTGGCGGTCTGTTGTCGTTCATCTGCATGATACCCTGATATCGCATTAGCAAATGTGCGACCGGATCAGTCTGCAGCTCTACCCACCCCTTGGAAGACGGGAACAAGAACGACTTTTGTGTTGGCGAACACGGGAGAGTTCTGATATTGTCAGCAGTCAGATGTATCATTGAAGGACGTTGAATAGACGGACTTTCAGAATATGCCATGCCAGGTAGCCAAAGGGACTGATTACGTCCGTGTACAAGGTGATCTTTGTTTCCGGCATGATGTCTGTTGATGGTTGCTCCTTCTTGTGTGCTGCAATGTATCGACCGGGTGAAGGTCAGTATTGATGCCTCGTCGGTCCACACGTCGAGAGATGATGTAGTAGGTCGAGGAGAAGTGTCCTCGGATTGATTACTGATCGTCCGCAACATCTGACCGAGGGACGGCTGATCTTCGGTAGCACTACTGCGGTACCTTGCTCCTTCCCCCTTCGGTCATCCTTCCTTCTTCCTTCACGAAACCAGAGATCCTTCGTTCCTACTTGTGTACGCCACGATCCTTCAAGTTTCCAACTTAATCGATTGTGACATTGAGTCTGTGACGGTAAGTATGGCACTCTGCTCATCCGCTGATCGATATTGACAAAACGACAATAGATCGGAGAACGGATCTGTTCAGTAATCACACAAGTGAGGCTCGGCCTGTCAAATCGCGCACGATACCCTTACGAACTTCAATTTGGGCCGGAGCTGTCTCATCGGTCCCCTGCAGGCGATCAATCTGAATTTCAAGATTCTCTTCCTTCCCCATCTTCGTCGGCTTCGCCACCCATCATGCCAGCAGAGTCTCAGTATGCATCCGTCGAGATCCCGAGCATTGGACTCTGGGATTTCCTCTTCAATCGCAAAGACCACCCCTTTCCGAAAGACAAAAGTCAGTATATTACAGCCATTTGGCCATCGACCTGTCACTCATGCCTCGCCACAGAAATCTTCATCGATGCCACCACCAACCGATCATACACCTTTGCCGAGCTCAAGTCGACCGCATCCGACTTCGGTACAGGACTTCTAGCCGAGTGGGACTGGCAGAAGGGTGATGTGCTAGCACTTTACACTCCTAATTCGATCGACACACCCGCCGTCGTTTGGGGAACCCACTTCGCTGGTGGCATCGTCACCCCAGCCAATCCCGCCTATACCGTAGAAGAGCTCGTCTTCCAACTTCAGAACAGCGGCGCCAAAGCTTTGGTTACGCAACAACACCTGCTCGACAATGCCGTGAAAGCCGCCAAACGGGTCGGCATTCCGGAGAACCGCATCATCTTGCTCGGCGACGGCAAAGAAAACACACGCCGCATCAAGCATTTCACGGCGATCAGGAACAGCTCCCTCGAAAATCGCTATAGAAGGGTCAGAGTCAAAGATCCGGCGAAAGAACTCGCTTTCCTGGCATATAGCTCGGGCACGACTGGCCTGCCGAAAGGCGTAATGTTGACCCATAGGAACCTGGTGTCGAACATCCTCATGTCCGTATCCGCGGAACGCCATATCTCCTCTGAAGACCGAGTGCTCGCTTTCCTACCATTCTTCCACATCTACGGGCTCGTAGTCCTGCTTCATCAGGCCATATTTCGAGGTCTGACATGCGTAGTCATGGAGAAGTTCGACCTGCCGCAGTGGTGTGAGCTCGTCCAACGGCACAAGATCACGTACAGCTACGTCGTGCCGCCGGTCATCCTCGGTCTGTCGAAACACCCCATTGTCGATAAATACAATCTTTCCTCGCTTCGGATGTTGGTCTCTGCCGCTGCACCGTTGACAAGGGAGCTCATCGAGGCAGCGCATAAAAGGCTCAAAGTACCGATCAAGCAAGGCTTCGGCCTCTCAGAGACCTCTCCGGCTACGCACATGCAGCCTGTGGAGCTTTGGGAAAGTACAATGGGTTCCGTGGGTCAACTTCTGCCGAACCAGACGGCCAAGTATGTCTCCGAAGATGAACAGGAAGTTCCAGTCGGCGAAGTGGGAGAGCTGTGGATCAAAGGACCGAACATCTTCGCTGGTTATCTGCGGAACGAAGAGGGCACCAAGAATGCGTTGACTTCTGACGGATATTTCAAGACCGGAGACATTGGTTATCAGGATAAGGACGGCAACTTCTACATTACCGACAGGAAGAAAGAACTGATAAAGTTCAAGGGCTTCCAGGTCCCACCAGCGGAACTGGAAGGTGTCCTGCTATCCCATCCCAAGATCGATGATGTCGCAGTACTCGGCGTTCAGCGCGATGATCTGGCCACAGAGGTTCCGCTCGCTTACGTCGTAACCAAGCAGGGCGAGACGACCGGGCCCCAGCTGGAAAAGGAGATTGTCGACTGGATGGCTTCGAAGGTGGCCAATCACAAGAGACTGAGAGGTGGTGTGAAGTTTGTGGACGAGATTCCTAAATCGGCTGCTGGGAAGATTTTGAGAAGGGTGTTGAAGGAGAAGTATTCGCAGGATGAGAAAAAACGGGACTCGAAGCTGTGAACCGTCGGCGACACGGCGTGTTTCACTTTTGCTTGTTGGTCTTGGAAGCTAATGTGTTTTCGGCTTTTGTTCTGTATCATGTAAGCGGAGCGGCAATATTGCACGGTCACACACGATCATAGCATTTCCTGATGCTGTTCCTCGTGAAGCTTATCGTCATCTGGCTCATTTGACCCAACGTGGGGCTGGACGGGTCTCTTGGTCCTTCATCGCTGCAAGTCATCCGATTTCATCTCAAGCGCCAACATGCTGCTCGTACCAGGCCGGCTCCTCTCGCTGGATCACTGTTGCCACCTTCTCGACCTCCTCTGCGAGGTTTTGCACATTCGCATCCCTGGTCAAAGTCAGCACCGCCGCAATACATTGTCAGGCACAAGATACATACCATGCTCTCAGATCCATCTTCGAACTGTTCCCACCCTTGGTGCTGAAGTGAATGACCTCTTCAATCTGATCGATCGCTCCCGACAACCGGTTGCTCTCCACCATTGCCGAAGCATAGACCTCCGCCCGGTCCGCATCAACACCCAGCAACGCACCCAAGTTCTGGAATGAGATGTTCGAATAGATCCGAGACACGGCGAGGAGATTGTGCTCAAGTACTGCCTTGTCGAGCACAGTACTTCCATCGGATGTCTTGGCGAGTTGATGTGATTCGAGATTAGCGGCAAACGCTGCGACTTCTGAGGGAGCGAGGATGCGGTCGAGGAAGATCTTCTCCAGAATGCTGAACTCTGACGTCGATGACGTGCGCTCGTCCTTGTATAGTTTGGCCAGTTGGCGAGCGCGGAGAGGTCCAGCGGGAGCGAGGATGGCGCAGGTGATAGCGCTTGAGAGTGCTCTTAGGCGCTCTTCCTCGTCGATGATGGCTTCGTTCGAGAGGGCAAGATATGCAGCAGAGGCATCGAGAAAGGCGCGCTGTGAGTCGCTGATACGTGCTTGGGAGAGTTGGAATTGAAGGCGGGTGGTCTGGTCGGTGACTGAGAAGATGATCTGTTTGATCCTGTTGAGATAGCTGAGTGCGCTGGTTGTGTCGTCCTCTTCGAGGTAGCACCGACAGATGCGCATCCAGACTTTGGCCTTCTGGTCGTCGGTCACAGCACGCTGGGATGATTCGAGGGAAATGGTTTCTAGGGTCTTGGCGGAAGCGCGGAAGTCGTCTTCGGCCTCGTGGGCGTCTGCGAGGATGAATTTAAGTTCGGTGTCTTGTTGCTCGAATGAGACAATCTTCGGTGCGAGGAGGTCTACTATTTGTGTTCTGCGGCTTGTCAGTGTTTCCAAACGTTCTGACTGCGTCAGGATATGCTCACCCTGCCTCGATCTTCAGAGTGTTGTCTTTTAGAGCTCGGAATTGCTCGACGAAAGCAGAGAGGAGTGGTCGTGACACAATGACCCCGATGTTGTCAGATGTGATGCTTTGAACATAGCGCACGAGATTGCTTTGCTGGTCTTGCTCGGATGATACGATGCGCTTCAGAAGATCGTTGTAGCCTGTGCTCCTTTGCTGCCCGGTGGCGGATTCCAGAGCGGCGAGCTCGTTCGTGATGGAAGACATTTTGTTGCGTGATCCAGAGTTGTTCTCCAATGCTGACCGGTTCGGCCTGATTCAAGGGCCTCGAGATGTGAGTTGAGTGATGAGAAAGAAGATGGAGTTCGATGTTCCAAACAGAAGTGAAGTGACGGCACGGGAAATGAGGTGAGCGGATGACTAAGCTGTAGGCACGGACCTGCGTTCAAGGTTGTGTATTTCGAGCTTCGTCCGTTCTTCTCTTCCTTCTTCACTCATCACCTTCTGCACCGACACGTCAAGTCATATGAAAGAGGGCATCAGGAAGTGCCAGAGTGAGCGAGAATAGCTTTCGGGCGTGAATTCTGTCTGTACACCCCGCGATTCCGCCGTCGATCTGCAGATGACTGCAGGATAACACGCTAAATGCCCGTACGGGCAATGATGTGAGGCAAAAAGGTAAGGCCAACCAAGAAGCACGGCGATTACGATACTCAGCTCAAGTCCATCATTATATCCGCCTGGATTATCCACATATCTTGTGCCTTTCCTCCTCGGCTCCTCGCTGCACATCAACCACAAGTTTCACGGCGTCCAAGATGGGCGAGGAACACTCAAAGATCAGTCAGAATCAGCCGATCGACTCAGGCGCATTCGACTCCCTAACAGAGAAAGCAAACGAAACTGAGAATGGGCACGCTGGCCAAAATGAGTCGCGCATTTCAAGCAGCTCTTCAGACATTCGTTTCACACCAAAGACCGCCGGCTTCACCGAAGACGACACTTTCAGCACTCTACGACTCACACCTCCGGTCGCTCAAGGTGAAGTGCCGTGGTTCGACACATCATACATGATCATCGACAAAGAAACACGGGAGACAATTACTCTTACGGAGGACGGCAAGAGCCCTCGACTGCGATATGCTGAAGACGGCCCCAATGCGAGCAACACCTTCCTTTGTGTATGCAGAGACAACTACGCCGCCTGAACAAACGATCCAGAAGCTTTCTCAGTCATGACGGGAAAGAGATCCTGGGGAAGGTGCAAGTCAATGCGCTCAAGCTTAATCATTGGGAGTGCTTTGTACCTCGGGCACATCCAAGTGTGCAGGATTCCAGCTGCTATCGCCGTTCCAGCAGAGCAAGATGATGTCGCTTGTCAAGACGTCGACTGCAGGGATTGAGAGAGCACATCGTGGCAACACTTTGTGGCTGTTCGAGGAAGTCCAATATGACACACTCCAGCGGATTTGTGTTGCGGATGGTTGGAAGCAGAGTTTAACCTACCAAAAGCTTAGCTCCACCAGCAGTGAGACAGGTGGGCGACACTTTGGATGTACCATCGTCTTTCCATTTTGTCCCCAGAACACAAAGTACCCAGGAAATTAATACGAAGAAGGTTCATCTCGCTGCATGTCGCTTGCGGCTTGCGAAATCTCAAATTCGACCGAGGAAATGCAAGGAGCAAATCACAGCCGAGGGACCGCAAACAAATTTGATTCGCGCATTGGTTATTCTTTCGGACACTAGGGCCTTCAGTGCATGGTGAAATACCACCCCCCGTACGAGCATATGGCAAGGCCAGAGTTCTTCCCTCATGTAGCATGGACTTTGCGGTAACTTTGGCACTCCAAGGAGGCATCACCTGAGTTATCAACTGGCATGAAGCGGTTGTAACCGACCGTAACGGCATCTGGATTACCGGTCCACGGTGCAAATCGTCAATCCTCTCAAGAAGCGCGAGATACCACCGGTGCCAGCTCAACGCGGTGAATCGGGTGAAAATTGGTCGGGCCCTCTGTCAGCAGTCGATGCCCACGCTGGCCGTCATATCGTGGATTATGCCATCTGTGGACTTCTCCAGGACAAATGTCGTGTTCTCGCCGCCCACCAGCTGTATGTCCTTCCTAGAGCCGACGGAATTATCTGGATGAAAGATGGATCCTCGCCATGTATGCAGAGTTGATCGGCGGTGATGTTGAGTTTCAGAACTTGATGGTCGACACAGATGCTCGACAACATGACGCTCAGGACTCTGCTTTGCATCGCACACAGATCGAATACGATCATTGGGTGAGTGGTCTCCATGAGTCTGGTAACTGGCTATCGACTGACACATACCTAGCTATGACTGTATACTGGTGATGGACGATGGCATGGTTGCAGAGTACGACAGTCCATTTTTTTCTTTTCGACAAAGGTGGCCTCTTCCGTGGCATGTGCGATCGAGGTGGTATCATGAGAGAGCAAATCTTCTCGTGAAGCGTAGATCAAGGTGGCCTGGCATGAGAAGCCTTTCATTTCCTGTGCCCGGGACTGGGATCGAGGCTGGATGCTTCTTTGAGGGCACCAGTAGCGTGAACGATCGTCGAACAGATGCTGATCCTCTGAGACTCTGTCAGGGGTATGCTTTACTTGCAGGGTTGAGCGGGCACTGCCGAACACTCTGTGTGCACTACAACTCTCCATTCTGAAACCTTGCGCTCCGCCGTGATTTGTTTCCAGACTGTGCTCCCCGGTCGACCGCAGATTTGTGAGTTTGCGGCCGCTACACACAACAAATCTAAGGGAACTGTGGTCCAGGTCCATCGTCGGCCAGCACGCTCAGTACTCCAGAAGTCCAAACTGCGCGACTAAAAACCCAAGGACCGCTATGAACAGCATCACCGTCCAGGTCGTCGCCATCTTCGAATTATTATCCCACCACGGCTCGGAGGGATCTTTGAACGGGCCGGCGCTGCTACCAACCCAGAGCATGACACCCATTCCGCCAATCATACACAGCACGCTGACGGCCAAGAAAAAAGGCCCAATCTGCCAGACGTGGACTCGCAGCCGTCGCGGCGAAGGTGGCCTTGTTTGTCCAGGCAAGAATGCGTCAAGCAGTCGCGGAACCTTTTGAAGCCGTCTCGATGAGCGCACATCCGATGCAGACTCATCGACTGCTGGGCCACCGTAAGCACCGTAAACAGAGCAAACGTTATCCCGGAGAACCAGCATGTGTTCACTACCCACGGCTGCTGGCGTCCATTCGAAAGCACATTCGGCCAATCGCCGGTGGACGTCAGACAACTTGCGAGGAGAGCTCCCTGTGATGATGTGTGAGCCGACAATTTTTTCAGAAAACTGACTCTGCACCGGGGTACGAGCTAGATTGTATGGACGTACAACGATACCAACGAAGTTCAGCTCCTGCAATTTGTGCGTCACCCACTTGTCTGTCAGACGATCACACTCGGCAAGATCTTCGGTGTTGAGGATGATCTGGATGGTCTCATAACTGCGGTCTTTGGGCATGACTGTCGCGGAGTGCAGCACCATTTCACGCGGGAGTGCACAGTCGGGAGTGCGTGCTGAAGACTCCTTTTCGGCTGCGGAGTGACCGCCTGCACGATGAAGTCAAGTGCGATGCGTCATTTTGTCTCTTAAGGTTTACCGCGCGGGCAGAGCTCTAGGCAAGTGATGACGGACCAAACAACACGAGCACTGCATGGAGGTTTCAGAGACGCTGGCCAGAATTCGACATGCGCGAAGGTTGAAGAATGCTACAATCGTGTCTGGCACGACCACCAGCCAGCCATCATTATCTGAATACTTACCACGAGTGCCATTCTCATCCTATAGCAGACATGTACGTCTTGTTAACCTCCGCGGCGTCTAGCGGCCCGCACGCGGGGTCGCCTATACACCTTGCGAGCTGCAGGATCCACCAGGGCCCTGCTGACCTCACAGCGCTAATATCTCGGCTCACAGCGCTAAACTACGGCTCACATTGCCAAAAGCGGAACTATGAGCCGAGCTGTGCGGGGTAGCTGCGGACTCAATTCCTTGATGTTATCCGTGAGGTCAGGCGCTGGGTTTCACTACGAATATGTCAAACCAGTGCGTATTCTACAGCATGCTAAGACTACTAGCGCGGATTCGAGAATTTAGCTCTTTCCTTATTCTACCGTTCCTTCTACTTTCCTTCTATCTACCTTACTACCGACCCCTATAGATAGTTAATAGGTATGTTATCCCTAACATTACGATTAACCTTATAGAACGCTAACCTCTTAGTAGCATTATTAAGATTCGAGACTTTTAAGACCCCTATTACCTTACCTATTACCTTACCTATTACCTTACCGACGACCTTACCGACGACCTTACCGACGACCTTACCGACGACCTTACCGACGACCTTACCGCTTACCTTACCGATCCGAACTCCTATATAAAACAAGATAGCGAAGGAGAGACCGTTAATTTAAACTTTAGCTTTAACTAAATAGGTAAGGACATCTAGGATATTACGTATAAGGTTAGCCCTAACCTTAATACAGAAATACTATAAGAAGATAGTTAAGGTATATAAC
>JYJE01004972.1:0-13000 GCA_000983655.1 Zymoseptoria brevis | reverse complement strand
TCCGGTTCGATTGGTGGTGGAGCACAGGGCTCTGGCTCCGGCTCTATCGGTGGTGGAGGTCAGGGAGGTCTCGGAGGCGGCTTTGGCCTCGGAGGTCAGGGCTATGGCTCTGGCTCAATCGGCGGTGGAGGTCAGGGCTCTGGCGCGATTGGTGGCGGTGGACAGGGCGGTCTTGGAGGCGGCTTTGGACTTGGAGGAAAGGGCTCCGGCTCGATTGATGGTGGAGGACAGGGCTCCGGCTCCGGCTCTATCGGTGGTGGAGGTCATGGAGGTTTCGGAGGCGGCTTTGGCCTTGGAGGACAGGGCTCTGGGTCGATTGGGGGTGGTGGTAAGGGCTCTGGCGCGATCGGTGGCGGTGGACAGGGCGGTCTTGGAGGCGGCTTTGGCCTTGGAGGACAGGGCTCTGGGTCGATTGGGGGCGGTGGACAGGGTGGTTTAGGAGGCGGCTTTGGCCTTGGAGGACAGGGCTCTGGGTCGATTGGGGGTGGTGGTAAGGGCTCTGGCGCGATCGGTGGCGGTGGACAGGGAGGTCTCGGAGGCGGCTTTGGCCTCGGAGGACAGGGCTCTGGCTCCGGCTCTATCGGCCTTGGAGGAAAGGGCTCCGGCTCGATTGGTGGTGGAGGACAGGGCTCCGGCTCCGGCTCTATCGGTGGTGGAGGTCATGGAGGTTTAGGAGGCGGCTTTGGCCTTGGAGGACAGGGCTCTGGGTCGATCGGGGGCGGCGGACAGGGCTCCGGGTCGATCGGAGGCGGTGGACAGGGCTCAGGAAACGCCGGCGGCAACGCTGGTGGCAACACTGGGGGATCAGGGTCGACTGCACCACCCTACAACGGAGTCTCTGGGTCGAACGGTGGTTCAGGCTCTGGATCAAACGGAACCATCCCTACCGGCAGCAAGCCAACATACACCGCAACGCCATCAGCCATCCCAACGCAGCCTTCAACCGGAGGTGGAAACGCGCCAGTCTACGGCTCCGGCAACAGCACGCCCCCAAAGACCGGGGGAAGCGGCAGCGGAAGCAACGGCGGATCGCCTCCAACTTACGCATAAATGTCCCTCCACCGAGGCATTCTCAACCACGACACCGACATGAAAAAAAGCTCCTTCATTGCTTCCTTTTGGCCCTCGGACGGAGCTGTAATTATTGGGGGAGAAGGGCGTCTCTATCCTTTAGCGCGGCATCGCATCTTTTATCTCATCTCGTATATATATTCCTTTAATTTGACACTATTGTGCAAAGATCTTGTTCGCAATTTGTGTGAGTCCGGTAGGATGATGGCTCAGAGCAAGAGTCTTTCAGATTGAGGGAAACGGAGAATCCGGCATTGTACGTCCGCGGTCGTGGGGAGGGTATGTGCTGCCTGAGGTCCACGCCTGTGAAGCTGTGACCCATCTTGCGTGCCGGTGAATCGAAAGACTGGATGCTTGCCGTGGGCACTTCTCGCAAGCGTGCGGTGACCATTTGAGGACTGAAGACGCTTTGCTGGAACGCTTCGAAGATCTTGAATAGGTAGGCTCATGAATTTTGGACGAGCCATCGTAATAGTGTATCGCTCATTGCCGTGCTGTTCGCGCTATTGAGCTCTCTGTTTTGAAGTGAGTGCAGTCGCGAGCTGACATTCTTGCCAAATCGGCTCCTCGTAGAGAGGTTGAATGTCTCGTCGGCATTCTATGTCGCTGCCTTGACTGCTGGAGTCTCGACAATGGGCCGTGCTGTGAATTGCTTGCAATGCAGCTCGGAGAGTATGTCGATTCTCGTGAATCGCACTCCTATGCCGCGTGGAGATGTATTCATCGCTCAGGTCCAGCCTTGATCGGTCTACACAAACACCTCGTGGCAGGTCCAATTCCTGTTCCGACGAACAATAGGCTCCAGGCCTCAATATATGCATGCTCTTACTCCTCATCAACGAACGAGCTCGCAAGCCTTCCCAAAAATGGCACTTCAACACGATCCAATGTATCCGCATTCCTCCACGCACCCGCCGCGAGATACAGAATCGCAGCAATATCCACCACAAACAGCATCCAGCTCACAACTTTCGTCCAGGAGAATATGATGTGTATGAAGAACATCGTGCTGAACAGCAACGCGCTCTGCCAGGCGTGGAACCGCACATAGTCGCTCTTGTGCTCGAACAGCAATAGAACCACACCTCCAGCGGGTGGAAGTATCAAATACGCCAAGCACGCTTCGACATGTATCGGGATCCCAAGACTTGTCTCAAAGAGGGATGTCGATGTCTGTCCTGCTCCTTGCAAAGCTGCCGAACCGATGTAGTCGTTGTAACGATCGTTGTAGGTTCGCGCGCCTCCGCCCTCGAGATCTGTGTATCCTTCGTCTTCATCGGCGTATTGTGAAGGTGACGGTAGGCGTTGAGCGCGAGCTGCTGCCCATGGATCGGATGCGTTCGAGACGGCGGAAATGTTGCGCGTGTGTGAGGTTGCTTGAGGTCGGGAAGAGTCGATGGATGTGCTCGCTGGAGGAGGCGATTTGGCTCGTACGGACTCTGGAGGGGAGGCCTGGTATGGTGCGAAGTTGTGAGACATTGTTGTGGGTGCTGGAGGGAGGTTCGTTGGGTGGTATTGGAGAGTTGGTACGGCGGGATCTACGTTGCTTCACAGTGATAGTCTAAGACTCGTCGCCCAGACGCGGCAGTCGAGCTCGTGCTCCCGCGTGGCTGTGTCTCATTGCTCTTTTATTCATTTATCCGATCCCTGCTTCCATTGCATTTTTTGCATCCTCCAATGTGCATGTGAACACCACTCGAGATCATGCTGCTCCAGAGAGCACATCTCCCGTCCTCACCATTCACCACTGCCGTTTAACCGCATTGATATCGAACGATCAGCTGTCATCAACGCCGTCCCTTGAAGAATGACATCACGGTCAATGGACCAAACAGTATTTGAGATGCTGCAGCTCCCGAAACACGTCGAGCTCCGGAGGTAACGAGGAATTGTGCGGTCGATGACATACCCACTGCATTTAGGCAATGCTACGCCAGCTACTTAGACCTCTCCATAGCCCATCGAAACACTCCTCTCTCATCAACCCTGCCCACAACTTCACCAATCACTTCCACACCTCTTCCACATCCAACATGCGCGTTCTACTTTCCGGAGGCTCAGGCTTCATCGCCGCCCACGTCCTTGACGATCTCCTCGAGCGAGGACATTCTGTCGTCACCACCGTTCGTTCGCAAGAGAAGGCAGACAAGATCAAGGCCGCACACTCCAAGTATGGAAAGGACAAGCTCGACTTCGCTCTGGTAGAGGACGTCGCTCAGGAGGGTGCTTTTGACAAGGCCATCGTCTCTGACCCACCATTCGAGGCTGTCATTCACACTGCGTCGGTAAGGACATGATAGGACAAGCAATGGCGAGAAATGATGCTGATTGATTTTCACAGCCCTTCCACTTCAATGTCACAGACGTGCAAAAGGAGCTCCTCGACCCGGCCGTCATTGGTACGGAGGGAATCCTGAAGTCGATCAAGAAGAATGCGCCTACAGTGAAGCGTGTGGTCATCACCTCTTCCTTCGCCAGCATTGTCAACCCATCCAAGGGAACTTGGCCCGGTCACGTCTACTCGGAGGACGACTGGAACCCAATGACTTTGGAGGACGCACTCAAGGACCCAGCCGCCGGCTACCGTGCAAGCAAGACCTTTGCCGAGCGCGCAGCATGGGACTTTGTTGAGAAGGAGAAACCCAACTTCACCATCGCTACAATGTGCCCACCGCTTGTCCTCGGCCCCATCGTTCACTACTTGAACTCCCTCGACGCTCTCAACACCTCCAACCAACGTATCCGCGACACCATGCTCGGCAAGTACAAGGACGAGATCCCACCTACCGGCACTTTCATCTGGGTCGACGTGAGAGACTTGGCACTGTGCCACGTGCTGGCGGCTGAGAAGGAGGATGCTGCCAACAAGCGCTTCTTCATCACGGCGGGACACTTTAGCAATTTGGAGATTGCAAAGGCGATTGCAAAGGGCTACCCAGACTTGAAGGACAAGCTGCCTGCACTTGACGGATCCAAGGGCGGCGACTACCCCAAGGAAGGCATCTACCAGGTCAACAGCAAACGTGCAGAGGAGGTGCTGGGAATCAAGTGGCGCAGCTTCGATCAGGCTATCGTAGACACGGTGAAGAGTCTGCAGGCTGTAGGTGCGTAGATGAAGTCTTGCATTCAAGGTTTATAGAACTAGATAATGTCACGAATGGATGAATGATACCTGAATTTTTCTGTTAGCGTTTGCATGTCGAGGGTCGTCTGGTGGAACGTAGGTGTGTGAAAGATTTGAGTCAGACTGTTGAGCTTGATAATTGGCTCTCATAGAGATCAAGAGTTTTTCGGTTTGAATGGGTAGCATCATTCGAGGATGGGAAGTGTGAGGATTGAAGAGACTGCGCTGGCTTACCTGATTGTGGTGATTCTGCTCATGAGCATCTCATCGATACCCGGCGAGATGCCACTCAGCGGTGCCGCTTTCCTTGCGACATGTCGTTCAACAGGCATGCTGAACTCGAGTGAAGGACATTCTGTTTGGCGAAATTGTTTTGTTGGATGAGGTGTTAAGGAGAAGTGAAGAAAAGATGCATCGACATGGTTGTACCTAAGAAGACTTGGCAGATTTCGCCGCGGGAGTCCACGAATTTGCCGCTAGAATGATGACAAAGAATGGTCGCTCTGACGTCCTAAAACGGGACACGAACATGTGAAAGGTAGCTTCACACCACTTGTTTCTTCCCAGCAGCACTACCGCCTATGCTTCACCAATATCCTCCGACAGTCACCTCACGATCCTCACGAGCCAAGTCCACGTACCTCACTCCCACCTCAACCCTCCAGCAAGAACAATACAACCACCCCCGGCAAACTTCCCAAACAACACCCGCCAAAATGGGAGGCGCCCTCTCCATGTTCAGCCGCCTCCTCTGGGCCAAAAAAGAAATCCGCATCCTCATCCTCGGCCTCGACAACGCCGGCAAAACCACCCTCCTTTACCGTCTCAAAATCGGCGAAGTCGTAACCACAATCCCCACCATCGGCTTCAACGTCGAATCCGTCACGTATCGCAACCTCGCCTTCAACGTCTGGGATCTCGGCGGCCAGACGTCCATTCGACCGTACTGGCGGTGCTACTATGCCAACACGGCGGCGGTGGTGTTTGTGATTGATAGCACGGACGTGGAGCGGTTACATACCGCGCAAGAGGAGTTGAAGGCGATGCTGGATGAGGATGAGTTGAGGGATGCGGCGTTGTTGGTGTTTGCGAATAAACAGGATCAGCCCGGAGCGAAGGGGGCGGGGGATATCAGTGAGGCATTGAAGTTGGGAGAGTTGAAGGATCGGAATTGGAGTATTATGGCGTGTAGTGCTGTGACGGGGAAGGGAGTTACGGAGGGGATGGATTGGCTTGTGGTGAGTTGTGTTGGATGGAGTGCAAGGACAGAGAAGTGTGGAAGTGTCATGGTGGACTGTGCTGATCAATCTCTAGCAAACTGTGGGCGAGAACTCATGATTCCTCTGTGCGGCATTCGGGATGGAGGTTGCATATTTTGGAAAGGAGCAAGGTGTACAGGCGTTACAAAATTCGGAACATTGTGCATATGGATGGACCGGAGATGTGTTCATATCGACAGCAGAGCTACACGGCCAGCCTCGGAGTTACGAAAGCTTGCTGATCTGCAGGTCAGGCTAAGCAGCATCTTCTCGTTGTCTTCGCATACAACTCGATCACGGCCATACATCCGCGAGCGCTACCAGCAGCGTGGTGAACACGTCGAAGACGTCTGAAGCAGCTGGAGAATCAACATTGTGATGGCGGTAAGTCTTTAGATGTTCAGGCTTTCCTTCAACTCCACTGTTCCCTGCCCGGCGCATGCCAGCTCCTCCTTCATCCCCTTTCTCGACTGCTTCTGCTCCCAGGAAGCGGAAGTTCATAATGTCAACCCGCTGCCGCCTAACCTGATGATCAGCGCTCACCGACAGGGATCGTCGGCGCGATGCCGGCATGCCGTTACGCCGCCTTTAAATACTTTGGAATACCTTCGAAGCAACCTGATCAACATCAACACAAACAAAACCCGAGCCACCCGCAACTTGATCATTCGGCCACTCAAGCTTACTGCAGCCTGAGGCCATTCGGATTCCTAGCTCGCAGGTCACGCGACAAAGGATGCTGCCTTGCTTGCTATCTTATAAGAACGTCTGATCGATGCTGTGACACCAGCTTCTCCAGAGATTCGACAATCTTCTGACCCCTTACAGCGCAACGAACGCCACGCTCCACCCGACCCTTCATCAGGGCAAGACAACAAGGCATCCGAACATTCAAGGCCAACGACCCGAGGCAGTTTCAAAGACCGCGCGTTCGATGCGCCAGGCTCCTGACCATGGCAAACATCGACAAAGATACGCAAGACATGATCGCAGCGCTGGATCGACTGGGCGTCAAAGTCGACGATCCGGTGTCAGACGATCATGCCACGGACGATCTGAACATCGCGTCAAGCCTCAGCCAAACGAGATCCGTCGGCCCTCACGGATCATACCACGAGCTCCACTTCGAGTACCCTGCGATGACCTTGCTCCCAAAGAAGGCCACACCATACCTCAGCAGACCGAAGAACTTGCAATACCGCGAAGGTCCACGAGCTGGAGCATTCCACCAGGATACCAATAACCTGTCGTTCTCCGTCCAGCTCCAGACACTGTCAACTGTGGCCGACTCACATGAGCCCATTTTCGAACCATGCACTTCCTTCATTGAAGCTGCCCAGCGGCTGTATCGCGCTCCAGGAGTCAGCAATCTGGAGCTGGTCGCATACTACGAAAATGAAGACATCAAGTACCGCGCCCGCATTCGCATCCGTTGGATCACGGCCAGGGGTACATCCGTCGAATCTCATACCTTCAATCATACCGCCGCTGAATGGTTCGATCTTCTCCGCGAGAATCAAGACGATCCTTCCACTGAATGGCTCTACCTTCTGCAGGATCTAACAGATCGTGCCTCCGATCGCGCCTACCTTCACGTCCGCCAGCGCCTCTTTGCGCACAATCCTGATTTATCTCTTGCACACGACGAACAGTTCGCCGACGACTGGAACACTATCAACCTCCTATCTCCAAACCAGCTTCTTCACAACCGCATCCACTGGCACCTTGGCATCGGCGCTGAGCTTCCTTGCGGCTGCTTCAACTCGGGCATCAGCGAATTCTACATCATCAACGCCATGAGTGAGTCTGAAGCTGCCGAGTTTCAATGCCTCTTATGTCACAAGCCTGTGTTGACTGATCAGGACATGAGCCACATTGAGCAACGGCACGACCGCAGACTCCGGTTGAAAGCAAAGATTGCCGCGCAATGCTGGACCCTGATTCCGGCCCAGATCCGAGCCTCGTGGCCGAACAACAACAAGCCATTCGAAATATCACACGCAATCATCAGAGAGACGATCCAGGAGGTTTTGGAAACACTCGAGGTTCCGGAGTCCGTGGTGCCGGCCGAGTTGTGCTTGACGGGCACGAGAGAGACCGCCATCGTGACGATGCGATTCTTTGAGCTCTTCCATCAGGACGAGCAGAGATTCTCGATGGTTCCAGAGCAGATGATTGAATTACTGGTTGAGGCTGCGCAGAATAAGCTGCGGGTAGAAGCTGGACTGGATGAAGACGACGACTTGACTAGCGTGATGCCGATTGGCTACGCGGCGTTTCTGCAGAGATGGTTTGAAAGGGCGGTTGCGAAGTTGGAGTACTATCGACAAAGGGGTACGGAGACGCTGGATCGAGACGCGGCGGATGAGTTGCTGGGATTGATGATGGGAGAGAGACGTTTTGCTGGGAAGGATAGCAAGAGTTCGAAGACAGGTCTGTTACGGTTGAAGGGGTGACCCTTGTCCGGGATCCTGTCGGCTGGGTTTGGAATGCATGGATCCGAGAATGACCTGATTGTGGTCAGCCCGAGGTATTTATGTTCGCCGATGTCCGAAACACTTGTCATTTCCTTCGTCTACCACCCGCATCTTCGGCTGCAGTCTTGATCATCATTCTCTACATTTCTCTCTGCTTCCGTCGCACACCAAAGCAGTGCACGAGTCACTTCGCCATCTCTACCGGTACTGTGGATCTACCAGCGATTATGAATGTCCGCACGGTCGCGCTCGCCTTTCTTACCGCCCTCGCAACGACTTCGGCCGCGATAATCGAGGCGCGCAAGGGTCACCACCATGCAAGTGGCTGCAACCTCGTCGACGGAATCAGCTGCTGCAATGGAGACGGGCGTTATATCGGATATTATTGTTACAGTTGGTAAGTACTTCGGAGGATCCAAAGCCTGCAGGCAGCGCTCGTGAGGCAGTCAACGGGCAGGCTCTCTGCTTGCTGCAAGTCGTGAGCCCGCGTTTGAATCTTTCTGTTTGAGCCATTGCTGACCCATTAAACCCCCTTTGAAAAAGTCCCGCCGGTTTCTGCCACTGTCCGGGCGGGCCGAACGACAACACATGCTACTGACGACCGATGTCAATCACATCGCGGCTGAACCTCTCGCCACCAGATATCTACTCAGGCGGGGTAAGTCGCCGCCTCAGTCGCGGCCAAGGAAGCAATTCTGGAATTCGCGAAAATCTTGACGAGATTACGGTGTTCCAGCGCTCAACTGGAACAGCAACACGACGCACTCACACATCGACGACTCCTCCGCGGTCAAACTTGCGGAAAACCCGCAAGCTCACGCACACATTAGGCACATCGATACTCGAAACGACTACATCAGAAAGTTCGTTCAAGCCAGCAACATCAAGCAATCTGGATATCTGGGAAAGAGAATGTCGCCAAGGTATGGGAAGGAAAGCGGGTATGGAACATATCCAAGCACACTGAATGCCAGTAGTGAAGTCCACGACCTTAGGAGGACTCTTCACTGTAGCTTGGAGATGGTCCGGATGTTGTGCCAACTAAGAGCAAGCGTGCGCAGCGAACACACAGCGAGGGATATAACGGGCTGTAGCTTAGTTCGTACTTCAGGTAACATTTGTTGGAATACGAATACAATAGCCACGTCGACCGACTTCCAACATCGATCCGAACTCCGCCTTGACCGATATTCCACACCGTTGACTTATGAACGTCCATCGAGAGCGCTGTGTTCATCAGCATGCGGAGCCTCGAAACAAGGAGTTCAGATGTACCTCACAGTCCTCTTTGCAATCGTTGAACGGTGCGAGCAAAGACACTTCACGGCTGGCCATGCGTAAATCCCGTGTCTTTGTCCACAACTGTCTGGCCATCGCTCTCTCCGACGAAGACAAAGCGCTGGAAGCACCTTCACTCGCACAATCATCGAGGCTCATAAGCACAAAGGCTGCGGACTATCTTTGTTGCTTCGCGCTTTGTGTCGTTCGAACACCGACAATGGCCTTGTGGTTCTCGCGGCCAGGAACTGGCTTTCGCGATCCTATATATACTTGCAATGAACGAGAGCAGTGTGCGACATCCAAATCCAACCAAATATCCTCCCACCACAAGTCATGTCGCCCAAAGATTCGATCGCTCGATGCGCGAATCAAGACTTCAATCAGCACGGAGGACACGTCCTGCACTTTGAGTACTCGATCGATCTGATCGGAGACAACAAGCCCGCGCTCGAACCTCCGCTGCACGTCCAGCACCGCAATCGACCTCCCGCAGATCGTACAACATTCGGTCTGATCAGTACCAGATTCTATGCGGTCCTCTCGTCTGAAGTCACACTACTGCCACGGTTCTACCACGACATTCTCGACAACCTCGTAGATGCAATCATGAATCTGCGAGATGCTCCGGGTAAGTCCACGCTTGAATTTGCAGCGTTCTTCGACGAAGCACGAGGCGAAAGTCGACACAAGTGTCGCCTGACGACTTGGTATCAGCACGGCAAGGCATCGACCTTGTACTTTGTGATTGGTAAGGACTCTTGGAAGTATCTGTTGGAGCACGCAAGCACCCATCGGTGGGTTAACACGATGCAGCATCTCGAGCAGCGCGCTAGCGATCGGGCGGTCTACCACATCCGGGAAGAATTGGACAAGTGCTATCCGAACACGGACATTGTCGAAGCCGAGGAAACCAGCTGGAACGTCCGATGGGCAACCAAGATGAGGACCAACGTTTTGGAGGTTCTCTGCAGTCGACTTCACCCGTTCCAGCCACCGTTCGGATATCCGGGAGTAGGAGATCTCCATGTGATGCTGCCTTGTGGCCATGCTCAATCCGTGTGGGAAGGTACGCTCCACAATCTGAGGGTGGACCAGTGCAAAGATGTGCAATGCCCTTCCTGCAAACAGCGCACGCTTCAACCGGAGGACGACATCGAGCTGGCAGTCAGCACCGAAGTTCTAACCACGCAAGAGCAGTACCTTCAGGACCACCACCACTGGTCCAGGATCCGGGAACTTAGCACCAATGACGATCTCCACCTCCCCGGGACGGCCATCGCCGTGGCTCTAGGCTTGTCTCTCGAAAGCTTCAAGGCACCAACGTTCGTCGATCCCAACGAGTTCTCCCTCGCGGAGCACAAGCCCACGGAAGAAGTCATGGACCACTTCAGCGCAATGTTCTTCGGTTCATCGTCCGTCATTTCCAAGTCCCAAGAAGACCTGGTCGACATGTTGATGTCCGAAGCCCTGAATCTACCTGTGGGAGAAAATGGCAGGAAGCTGTCCGAAAGCTTCCTGCCGCCAGGGTACGTGAACTTCCTCCTCTTGTGGATCGGACGAGCTGTGATTTTCTTTGCGGAACGTAGGTGCCGCCGGGTGGGCAGCGCGCACGCAGGCGTGCACCGCCATGGCGATGACCTTGTGTACAACTCGGATGCGTTCCGACAGGCTGATGCTGTTGGCGCAGATCCGGCGAGTGTTCAGCTCCTCACTGATTTGGACTCCACGCTATCGACTTCGAGGCGGTTCAAGGCGCACTGTCAAAGCTGAAGCTTCCGGCAAGTGCCACGGTCGCTGATATGATGAAGGAGCTAGAAAAGATGCAGTTGAACAAGCAATGAGGTCGAAGTGAAGTCCCGAGGCAAGACATGCCGCATGCCTCGATGCTTTAGGCCGGACAGACGATGTGTAGAGAGTCTCTGCGGGGCGACTGAGCAGGAGGCAGGCTTGAGATAGTCTACATAATGTTGATGCCGTTTTCAGCAGACGCTTTCAATACCTTCACCACGCTGAAAGGTACCATAGCGCTTTGTCCTGCGTGTCGAATCATCGGCGCCGTCCAGGCAGACGTAGTAGAGAGCAAAACTATACCAACCCAAAGGCGACCGATCCAAGTTTTCCACCCTGTGTTACTAACGACAGCAACGTCTTTGCTGGCTAGTCCCGTACAAGCCTTCCAGGTATAGATTACAGCATCCTCTAGCATAATAGCAACGGCCTGGCCCAAGAAGAAGAACATAGAACCAGATTCCCGGAAAGGTACAGTTGATTCTGAGGAACGATGTCAAAATGTTGATGCATTGTTATCTAAGGAAGAAGAAGAAAGAAGGAACTATATAGGAAGGTGTTGGTGAATGTTTGCCTAAGGCAGAACTTTCTACTGTATTCTAAATCACCCCCTTCCTTCGCACTTCCTTCTTCTACGTATCTCTAAGCGCAGCCGTCGCAGTTCTGAGACCTGCGGAAACGACTCGTACGGAAGCTAGAAACTCCAAAAACGTTGTTAAACCGTTAGCTAATAAGAGGCTAGAGAACTTCTTTAGTTTCCGTACGTAACTAAAGTCCTTAGTTTAATTAGTCCTTCTTCGTAACCTCCTTAGTAAGGTTAGTAATGCTAATAAGCTAGTAGAATTAATAGTGTTTTAGTATAGTAAGGGCCTTAGTAAGGCTATTAGCGGCTTATTATTCGGTAGGTACCTATTAGAAGGTAACCTATTAGTTATTAACTTACTCTCGGAGCTAGTAAAGGCAGTTGTTTATATACTTAGTACGACCGTCTACTCTACTACGCTTAGTAAGAGCGATCTAGCTTATATTATCCGCCTTAATTATTACTAGAGTTATTAATAGCTCCTTAATAATACTAAATTCCGAGTAGAGTACTAAGAGGTATACTACTTCTTAGTATATAGTAACTGCGGCATTCTATTTAGCCTCTATAGATAATAGTACTACTATACGCTACTTTACCGATTTCTATAAGATAAGGGAGTTATTAAGGTAAAATGCGTAGCTACCGGTAGACGTACTATCGTCGCGGTTATCTACGTAGCTACTATCGGTATATCTAACTAGCTTAAATTCCTTATTACCCTTACCCTTAATAGTAATTCTATAGTATCGTATACCCTTAAGATATCGAAGGATTTACTTCGCGGCGTTAAGGTAATTAGTCGTTAGCTTTACTAGATGCCGTAAGAGCTATACGACTACGAACGTAATATCCGCGCGAGTCTAAATCGATAGCTATATAAGGCGACCGATAAGTAACTAGTACTTATTAAGAAGGTTTTCGCTTAGTTCGTAGTCGTCTTTAGCCTTTATAAGCTAAGTTCCTAGTAAAAGTAGTGTTTCGAGCGCCTTAAGGCTATCTACGTTATAGCTATTAAGGAGTTAGTTAATATATGCCTCTTAAGTAAGGTAGATAGCCTTCTCGGTACGTTTACGAGTAATGTAGCATCTAAGGTAGAATAATAGTTTACTAAGGCACTTTATTTTAAACTATATAGTTAGTACCCCCTTAATCTCGGTAATTATAGTAGTTGTTAGTACTACTAGAATAATATAAGGACCCCCTTACGTAAGTACATCTGGCCTTATCTCCCCTAAGCTAGGCTATCCTAGCTTTAAAGGGCGCAATAGCGTACGGATTAAGGCAGTACGATCTAGCTTACCTCCTAATACCTAACGTTAGGGATCGATAAGCTACGAAGAGGTAGAGAACCCTACACTTAACGAGAGAGGTAAAGGAAAGGGGAATAGAGTCTAGCGGTAGCCGTATATATAGC
>JYJE01004966.1:395-26822 GCA_000983655.1 Zymoseptoria brevis | reverse complement strand
ATGACTAATTCCGGAGGGCAGGTGCACAGACGATTCAAATGGTTGTTTTAGACAAATCCTTCCTACCTGGCAAAGCCAAGACTTTCATGTGTTTACCATATTACCTTCCAAGATCGTTGGACCGGCGCAGGGACAAGTGCCGCTCTCAGATACTGCTCATCCTGGGCAAAGACCGCGGTGTGGTCCCAAAATGGACTTATGCCTGCAATGTGTTGTCGACACGCAGCACTGTTGTGTTGGCACCTTGCAGAGGACAGAGATGTCGTCGAAATCCTGGCCGCTCATTAGATCCAAGCAATGGTAGCAGCGGTCGGTGCCCACCTTGGGGAGATCACTGCTGAACGCATGGCCCAGGTCTGGAGGTTTCGGCAACTTTGGATGGTCTGGCTTGATGCCAACGGCAGTCTTTCAGCGTAAGCAGCGGTTTCGCTCGTCGAAGCATGGTCCTAGAGTCCGGAATCGCGCCAAGTCTCTTCATTTCGTGCAATTGGACCTAGGACGATATTGCTGTAGAGCTTCTGTTCATTGCGATGCGCCGTCGTGCTGAGTCTGCAGATGTCGCAAGTAAGGTATCTTTATAATTTATCGTTGCCGTGGACGGACTGTCTTCCGGCCCATCAAGGTGGCTGAACAAGCATCACCACCGCCTTCAGCACAGATTACTTCCTTGATCATCCTGCGATTGTCGTCGTCTATCCACTTCCATCAACACCTCACTTCGCCGCTTCCTGCTGCTTCAGCGCATCCAAATGCCACTTCATAACCTTGTCGAATATGCCCTTCCCGCCATTGTCAATCACATCTCCGTGACATGGAATCAGCCTGTCAAAGTCCCACTTTGCGATCCTACCGATACTCGCGTTGAACCCCTTCCTATCTCCCGCCGATGTGCCATACCAGATCATTCTCCTCTGCCATGTCGCCTCGCCTCTTGTGTGCATGAGTCCCGCGAAGATCTTGGTCAACAATCCTTGTGTAGGTGAGACGCCGGACTTGCTCATTTGCTCGGTCGCGGGGAGGTTGAAGAGGATGTCGGCTTGGATGAGAGTGCGTGATGGCTTGTGGAGGAAGGCGAGCTCTTTGTTTGCGTGTGCAGAGACGTATTCGATGTCGAAGTCGGCGTCGAAGTCGGGAGAGACGGTCGTGGGAGCGGGATGCGGTTTGAAGAGGTGCCATGTTGCGGTGGAGAGGGAAGGATAGGATTGTTTGGAGCGATAGTCTGGGAGGGTGTCGGGAGCGAGGATAGTAGCTTGCGGGTAGGCCTGGAAGAATGTCAGTGGATCTTGATGGGGAGGATATCTCCAAAACGAACACATACATTATGCCACGCCTCCAAGAAGATGTGGTGTTCCTGATCTGGAGCGATGATGTACTTCACAGGACCGCCTAGCGATGCTGTCGTCTCTTTCACGGAGTCTGTCAAGGCAACCGGCGAGAAGATGGCAAGAGATCCGTTCTGCAGGCGAACAAGAGTTCCTCTTCCTCCAATGCTGATGCGTCCCATGCGTTGGAAGGGAGTGCTGAAAGTGACAATGTCGGGCGTGACCTTGCGAATGACCATGACCTTTTCCGGATCGGACGGGATGAGCTTCTTTGCGCCGGAAGCCATGATGGAGAAGTGGTGAGGTTGAGTGGTTGTTTATTTGGTACGTACGTTCGTGGAGGGTTTGAGGAGGGTTTTGCTGGAGTTGTTGTGCGAGCGAATGTTGATGTTGAAGGAAGATGAAGAAGAGGAATACGAATTGATAGGTAGACTACCTTAGGTACCGTAGTTCTAGCATGAGACAAACAAAATCGCCCTGACGTCACGCTGTACATGTCGCCTTATGGCCGTGATGAATTGCTCACGAAGCTCCAAGAGGCACTACGATCGCCCTGACATTGCAATACAGATTAAGTGTTTAGCAGGCTGTATGAGAAACAACTGGCACAGCCACCAAGAGACAACTCCAAGCCGTGAATGTCAATATTGCTGCTCATCTCGTCCTTCCAGATCGACGCCCGAAGATCTGCAGCGCGGAGTGCACTCCGCCTTTCGTTTTCAGTCCGGTATGCTGCACCAGGAAAGTCGCTCGCCACTACATCATTGTCTTAGCTCAGGCAATGCCCAGTTCAGCATCCATTCCGACTTGAGCACCTCCTCTACCGTCAGACGTTCCTCGGGTCGAAACCGGAGCATGCCACGTATGAGAGCAAGAATAGCCTTCGTCTCTTCCTCTCCGAAAGTCCCTGCCGCCTCTCTTGTCCTTCTATACTTCTGCACGAAGTCTTCAAATGCATGCTCCAGGCTTGGCCACGTTTCTCGCTCGCCGGTCGGCTGTCGAGGCACCGCAATGTTGATGCACCGCCCGTCCTCGCCTTGTCGCTCCCATTGCTTCTTCCAACTTTCGGGAAAGTCACCGTACCCCAAGATATCGACCTGTTGAGCTACGATCTCATCCTGCGTTTCGCCCTCGCTGAAGATGGATTTCATGCCTAGTATGTCCCAAATGGCGAGTCCAGGACTCCAGATATCGCATGAATATGATAAGGGTTCGTCTGGCTCGAAAAGAGCCTCAGGTGCTCTGTTAGCCAGAGGGATGTTGGACTCCTTACCGAGGCGCCGATCCGTGGCTGGAGAGAATGCTTCGCCAAAGTCGCTGAGAATCAAGCCGTGGGCATCGGCCAAGGTAAAATCTTGAGCTTTCTTTCCCAAATAAAGAGGCACTACAGCTTGGGCTGGGACGTTAGAGGTGAGGGGTTTCTCATCGATCCGAGTTATAGGCACCACGTCTGGCTCGCCAAATTTCCCCCTGAATTCGGGGATCGAGGGCTCGTCGAACGTTGATGGAAGACCCACCAGCACATTTCGAAGGTGAAGATCTAGTGTTTCCGTCAATTCTGGCCGAAGGATTGGAGATGTGGCATAATCAGACCTCCATGAACAAAGCCTCGTGCGTGGACGAATGGGATCGTAGTAGCGAGATTCGCAGTCAAAGCGCGAGCGACTTGAATGGGAAAGAGCCGACTAAACGACGCTGCTTTAAGATTGCCTTGAGCGGGCGTCGACGTGTAGCATGTATGTGTGCCATTCGGTCCGTGGATATCGAACGAATCGGTAATGCTGGGTAGCGCCGCACGTGCGCTTGTATCATTTGAGCTTGAACTTGAGGCATGTAGTGCCTGTAGTATATCGCATTCTCGCCGTGATAGTGACGGGCTCGAGATGCCAATCTTGACAGCAACGTAGCCTTTGGCTGGCTCGTCTCGAGCAAGCCAGACGGTGGAATAACCACCGTGTCCCAGTTTGTCCACAATGCGATAGCGATTGTGCAGTAAGTCATCGATCATGACCGGGTGATAGCCACCAGGCTCGTACAATTCCAGGCGCTCCACACCATCAATCCAATGATACTTGCCTGGAGAATCGAGTGTCGGTGTCGACAAATACGCCCGAGGACTGGCGTTGCTGCCGGCATGGCGTCGGATTGAAGAGACGCAAGGAAGTCCTGCACTGGTTAGATTCCGGAGAGAACATGCGAAACGCACTCGCCTGAAGTTCGACCGTATCATGGTCCGGATGATGCTCAAATTGGAGGGTCAGGAGTTATCTTATGCAGCCGCGCCGAACTGGCTGTCCTTCCTGGCTCCATTCAAACAAAGCCTCGAGCTAATCGTAACCCCTCAGCTTTCCGCATAGTCTTCACCGCACAAGGCTTGCTTGTTTTGCTCGGACTGTGTAATTTGAGGAGAAGATCTCGTCGAGAAGGCGCAAAAGCTCATATCTGCGGGCCGGACCGAGCTCCGTCTTCAGAAGTTCCTCATGAATCATGAGAACCACTTCGATGTCGACGACTAACCTCACCTCTGCTTTGCGGTGGCATTGCCTGACAACAAGGCCATGTTGCTCACATCCTCCGCCAGCAGCATCTCCCTTTCCCGGCTATTGTCCCTCCCGCCAGCGATACGACGAAACCTCTACTCGACCGCAGTAGCGACACCGGAAATCTACGATGTCGTCTGCATTGGAGGTGGTCCCGCCGGCCTCTCCCTGATCTCCGCCCTCCGATCCAGTCCTTCTACGAAACACCTCAGGATCGCACTCATCGACGGACAAGACCTCACTGCGAATACATCGAACGATCCAGAAGTCTTCTCCAATCGATGCTCCTCCCTCACTCCATCGTCCGTGCGGTTTCTCCGGAGCAATGGCGCCTGGGACCATGTCAATACATCAAGAGTACAGCCGTATCATAGCATGGATGTATGGGATGGCGTGAGTGGGAGCAAGATCAACTTTGACCCCTCGGACGGATCGTCAGTCATGGGAAGCATCGCACAGCTATTGCCGGGAAGTCAATTGGCACAGGGCTGGAGATCACAACCGGGCATGCAGGAAGTGGCTACAATGTGCGAGAATTCAAATCTCACATCGGCACTGCTCAATCGAATCAAAGGCGAATCCGCGGACTCGTTCACCACACTTCCCCAAACCCGCGTACAAGACATCTCCTTCGGTGCCAAGCCATCCGAGGATGCAGACACTCCAGACCTTTCGCAATGGCCGATCATAACCCTGCCAGATAACAGCACAATTGCAGCTCGTCTCTTGGTTGGAGCCGACGGTGCGAACTCTCCCGTGCGTGCATTCGCCAACATTCCAGCTCCTGGTTGGGACTACCCTCAACACGGCCTTGTTGCAACGCTTTCCCTGGACACCACATACCCTGCCGATGTCCTCCGAACCGCCTATCAACGCTTCCTCCCGACTGGACCGATTGCTCTTCTTCCTCTCCCTGGAAACAAAGCTTCGCTCGTATGGTCCATCACGGCAAAGCATGCGGCATATATAAAAACCCTACCTCCTGCTTCGCTCCTACCACTTCTCAATGCCGCCTTTCGTGTGGATCCAATAGACCTGGACTACCATCTGAGCAATCCTTCTGCATCGTCCGAAGACCTTGCCTCCGATCTCGCCTGGCGGGAATCCGTGACATCTCCAACGGCAACCGGCCTCCCATCCTCCATTCCACGAATCACCGCTGTTCAACCCAACACTCTCGCCTCCTTCCCACTTCGCCTACGCCACGCAGATACCTACACATCTCATCGCATCGCCCTCATTGGTGATGCAGCGCATACTCTACATCCGCTCGCCGGACAAGGCCTGAATCTTGGTCTTGCGGACGCAGAATGTCTTGCGAGATGCATCGTTCGAGGAGTCGACACGGGGATGGATATCGGCACAGCGTGGTGTTTGGATCAATACAATTCTGAACGGTGGGCGGCGAATAATGCCGTCATGGGAACGGTGGATAAGCTGAGCAAGCTGTTCTCGGTGCAGAGTGGGCCTGTAGTTTGGGCGAGAAGCTTTGGGTTGGGCGTATTTGATCGATTGGGAGTGGTCAAAGGAGCTGTGATGAGGGCGGCGGCGGGGAGGTGAGGGTGGCACGAGCAAAAGGCACGACGAGGTGGAACATCGCGATGAAAACTGCACAGCAACAATCCGCATTATCAGCCAGGTGCAAGGCGCTGAGCGCCATTCAACTCCTTCAGCCACCATCCGACTCCTGCTTGACGAACTCTCGGGTCCGTGACTTCCCCAATATCGCATCCGCGCCGTACAACTATCAAGCTTCGTCCCCTCCGCAAGCTCATCGTCCCGGCACCGTGGTTGCAGGAACCATCCGCCGGGACCCGGTTGGGTGGAACTGCGACCCAGTGATCACTCCGATATCTCTTGTGCGTGAAGGGTCCGTCGAGACACTCGGGTCCCAAATACCTGGTCCCGGCAGTGTTAGGGTGGACCTGTCCGAATCAAACACGTCACAACTCGCTGGTCGATGCGGTTGGGAGTCATCCTGCTGTCACATACACAAAACATCTTGGTGCCGGGACGTTCTCTAGTGCACTCGGGAACAGGTATGCCGTTCTCGCTGTCTGCGCAGCAGGAGGAGGAGCAGTGAGCTTGCTGGAGCCGAGTCGCGACGACGGCGACGAAAGTGACGGTCATGCTCATGATTGATGGATTGATAGAAGCTGGAAGCTGATGGGGTATGATGGACAGGCACAGGATATGGTGGTAGCTTGAACCGTAGATGGGGTATTGTGTACCTGATCACAGCAGATTCATCTCCGTACCATCGTCATCAGCTCGAATCGCTTCGTAACTTTGCGCTGACATTTTTCAAGAAGCTTTTGCCTGACACTTGGAGTAAACGTGCAAGGTTTCCAGCATGAGTTCTCAATTGTGTCGAGGATGGTGCCTCGGTGGTGCGACGGGATCCCAGGGCTTTCTTCGGCATGCTTACTAATGCTACCTTTCGTTGACAATTCTTGAACTTCTACCATCTCCTCCTGGCTTTGAGCTCTTCCTCTCTCGACAACACTACCGCAGAACTCGACATTACCACGTCATGTTGCTCGCCCTCCGCCTGTGGATCGGCGAAAAGCTCTTTGGCGCGATCGGTGCTCCCGGCTGGCCAGTAGGCATCAAAGTCAGTCCAAGCCGATTCATCAAATGGTCCCGCAACATGGCCGAAGTCGAAGCCATGGCCTTTGTCGCCGAGCACACCTCTATCCCAATCCCAAAGGTCTATCGCACCCATCTCCACCGCGGGCGCATCGGCATCGAAATGGAGTGGATCAAGCACGCCGATTGTATTAGCCACTGCTGGAACGATTTGACCGACGCCGAGAGGGACAATATCACGACCCAATTGGCCTCGTATGTCATCGAGCTGCGCTCGCTCCAGCCTCTCAAGGATAAGCGCACCGTCGTCTCGTCGGCTTCTGGTGGTCCCTGCTGGGAGCTCCGCCTTGGCAATCATCCTTGCGGACCATTCAAGACCATGGACGAGTTTCATACTTGCGTTCGCGGTGGCATGCGACTGACGGAAAAAACGTTCGGGCCACTGGTAGTGGACGTTCACTCTCGGCACTACGGCACCCGCTTTACCCATGGAGACCTTTCGATTGAGAATATCTTGATACGCGATGGGAAGATCGTGGCCATCATAGACTGGGAATGTGCGGGGTGGTATCCGGAATATTGGGAGTATACCAGGGCGTTCTACAATCGCTACAACTTTCCAGACTTTTATCGAATGATCGCGGAGAAGTTGACGCCATACGAAGATGAATTGACCGCCGAGCGAACGTTGTGGAGGCTACTCGATGCCCCTCTCGATCAGCGATAAGGATGACGACCAGCTGCAGCCACCGACCCAATCACAAAGGTCTTTTCGTGGCATTCTCGAACAGCTTCCTCCAATCCTTCGGCCGACCCTTGTCCAATGTCTTTTGCGCCCGGGCCATCCCACTGTTGATCGCCTCGTTGACATTGATTGCATCTGCATAACCGGCCTGCTGCAGCGCCACGATCGCTTCCCGTAGCCATGTGTAGCAATTCTGCTCCGGATTCTGGTTCTTGACCGGCAACGGGACGCTCTTCAAAACTCCCTCCACGTGGTCAATCGTGACACCGTTTGGCAATTTGCCGATCATGACTGCTCCCAAGAAATGGCTCGATCCGAGGGGATTGACCGGAGCACGATCGCGAAGCCACCAGTCGAAGTTCGGATTGAGGTTCTCTCCCGTCGCAGGGTCGGGCCGAAGGGCGGCGGTTACGTCGAAGGAGCGACACTGGGTGTTTTCGTTGAAGTCTTTTGGGCGGATTAAAAATTGCCCAGTGGTAAATTGCTTCACCGTATCGCCGTAGATTCTCGGCTCCCAGCGACAATTCGTCTCGATGGAACACTTCGAGGAATACGCGACCTTTTTGGGATGATTTGCTCATGTCTCGGGCTTGGTCCAAGGTACGAAGGAAGCAGTAGGGTAGGTTCGAAATAAATTTGGCTCAGCGCTCTTCGCGGGACATGGTCTCCTCCATATACCATCCTCCCCGATGGCGCAGTCGTAGGTCATCTCCGAGAGACTCATGCGCAACCGTGCCCCCACTTTGGAAGATGTGGACAACACCAACCGCAAGTAGTTCCATTCATCCTCGTCCATGGACATTTCATTCGCCTACAGTCGCCCTCGTCCCAACTTCACGCGCCCATCTCATCATGTGGATCAGAACCGCTCTGTGCACTCCCTTTTTCGCGGTGCTTGAAGGCGCGACGAAAACGCGCCAAGTCGCGCTAGTCGCGGAGGACCAAGTATTCTAGCCAATTAGGTAGACGCGGAGAGTAAGGAGAGCGCACAGCCGAGAGTCTTCTTTCCTGTAGTCCGTGCACGGTTCCACCCGCAACTCGAAACAAGGAGCGGTTCTGATCCACATGAGATATATGGCTTCGCGCCGTGCAGAAACTCTTCGGTTGTCTCGCTTGGCGCTGCCTCCCATGACAGGGAGGACGACCGCACTAAGAGGTCACTGTCATCACGCCAAGATCGGACCGCTCGCAGAGGATGGCAATCATGGCATCTTCCATTGAGAAGATATTCTCGGGGATTGTAAATTGTAAGCGAGAATGGGAGACTGAGAAGTGCCTTTGAAACGCTTTCCAATTATTTTTTTGGCTACGGTCCACAGGCTTAGCTACTTCCCTTCAGCGCTTCACCAATGGATATGGCATACATGACCCTGGCCTGGCTTAGCGCATTGGGCACTTCAACTTCGGAGTCTTCATGACTCCTTCCCAATGCCCCGAGTTGGTGAGCTTGTGTGTCTCCTCCTCACATTCAGCACTCTTCTTCGTCGGACAACCGAGGACCCGAAGAGCCACTCGTGCCGTGTATTGGGACATGGATTTCTGGAGCTTGAGAAGGTCGTGATGGAAGACACCGAAGCCACAGGGAGCTCCAGTAGCCGTGTCGAACTTCCAGGTGAAGTGACTACCTCTACGGCCAAGGCTTGCGTCGGAAGCCTCCATCTGTCGCATCTGGGCTTCGGCTGACGCGGACGAGCCGGCCCCCGCGGATGAGGCGAGCCAGGAAGCGAGCATAACTTGCTGCTGGTATTTCTCGAAGCAGGTGTTGGCCAAGGCAAGGGTCTTGTCGCCCTGTGCGAGATGACCGAGGCGTAGACCCTTTAGCAGAGCAAGCTCGAGCTCGGGGGAGTTGAGGTGTTAACTGCGCTTGAAGCGGGCGACGACAAAGGAAGCGACTTCTTCGGGAGTGAGCAGCGAGGTATCGATAACTGCCGGACTATGTGAGCTCTCTGTTCTTATACGTCTCAGGATGCGAGGAACTCACCGCCGCCGAATGTGAATTTGTACGTTAACTCATCTGCGATGCTGGCTTCGAATCTGCGCCACTGGCTGTTGGTGAAGCTGGATGTGCCCGTCGAGTCGGCGCTCTGGATTTTTTCACTCTGCGTATTTAAGAACATCTTTTCCATCCTCCGTGCACGCCCGCAGGCGTGAGCTGCTCCCGCCTACTACCTTCTGTTTTCTACTACCTCCTGTTTTCCACTACCTTCTACTACTACTTTCTACTATTACGTGTCGTCGATCGCTTCGCTCTATCTATTCTATGCCTACAACGCCCCGACTATCTGTCCGGTATATTAAGTCGACTTAAGGAGGCAATTCTGCCCGAGACTCTACTAGGCCGCTTCCGTTCCTCTCTCCCGTCTCGTGCGTACAAGTGCTTAAGCGTTAGTCTGGCCTGTAGTGTAACGCTCGAGATTAACGAGTACAACTCCTCTTACCCTCGTTGCTCGTTCGTACGTATAAGCGCCCGAGCATTCGTCTAGCCGACGGCGTGCCGTCGAATATCTATATATATAATACTTCCTATCTTATTACTTCGTTTAGACGTACGACTTCCTATCTAACGCTTTTGCTCGATATAGGCTATCGTAAGGATATTATAAGCTTAGCTTACGAGGGGTATACGAATATAAAATCCGAATAGGCTACCCGTAGTACTAAATCCCTCGACTCGAGGACTAATTTAAATAGATTTAAGTATAATATTAGATAGAGTATTAAAAGGGATTCCGTAGTATAACCCTAACGCTAACCCTAACGTTCTAATCCTACCGTTCTAGCTCGTTACCGCTTATATAAAAGTAAGATACGCCCGGCGGTATATAGTATACGCGAAAGTATAGCGCTAAGCTACTTATAAGTTTAAGCGACTAATTAGACGCGAGTAGTAGCTAAACTAGTTTTTAGCTAACTACCGACAACTTTATATTACGCTACGCGTAACTAAGCTACTACTCTAAGTATAACTAACTACTTCTCTCGAATCGCCGAATCTTAGCCTCTTTTTAAGGGATGCCTTAGGTATAATTTATAGAATCTTTTAACTTTACTTTTCTAGTATAGTTAAGTGTTCGTTTAGCTTTATACGTTCGTCCGAATAAGTCTCCCTAACTAATTCGCGCTTAGTCCTTTAGTCTAGGCTTCTTATTAGTCTAGTTACTAATAGAATATAGTGCCTTACTACTACTAACTAATAGAGGTGTTGTTACTTACTACCTATACTAGTAGTAACTATATCTATATAAGGTAGTTATATCCGGAATAAAGCTCTATTTTATATTATATCTACTACTATTACTAGTATTGTTAGAGCCTCCTTTGCCCTTACCTTAACTGCTCTTAATAAGTTAATGTTACCCTTCTACTCGTATTTATATTATATAATATCTTCCTTATCGTTAAATATATAGCTAGGTAGTCTATACTAGCTTCTAAGGTAGTTATAGGCCTTAATAATGTCCGCTTAAAGTAGTAACCGACGATATCCTATTAAGTCTCTTCTTACTAAGAAGGCTCGTTTATCCTTATCGCTTATAATTAGAATAGCTAGTATATCGAAGGCAAACTAAGACAGCTCTAGCTTATTAAACCGCTAGTTAAACTACTATTATAGGACGTCGAGAGGCTATTGTTCTATATCTTATATATAGTCGGTAGAGAGGTAATTATCGAGGGGATTAATACGTACGAAGGTAGTAGGCTTACGGCGTTTAAAGTCTTAAAGATAGTCGTAAAGGTCGTCGCTCTCGTAAGTAGTACGTACGGCGGTAGAGGTAGTAGAAGGGGTAGTAGATAGCTTAGTACGGCGATAATCGCTTATCTAGAGGTCCTTTACGAGGGTACGAACCTACTAGATATAGCCCTATTGTTTATTAGTACTATAGAGCTATTAATCCTTAAACTAGCCTATCTTTAGCGTTAGATTAAGGACGATAGTAGCATATACTATAGGTGTCTCGTCTATAAGGGACTAATACTTCTTAGCCTTAAGCTATATATAGTCGTAATAGCTCGAGAGGTAGGAGAACCTCTTATCTACGAGCGCCTCGTCCTTAAACTTAGTCGAGAACTTAGAGGTATAGTCGAGCATAAACTATAGGGTCGGATACTACTCGAAGAGGTACTTATAGTTGCCCTAAGTAGTTATTATTATAAGCTCGAATACCTAAAGGGTATTATAAAGGCGGTTAATTTATTACTAGTCGTTCGGAGTAAGGGTGTTCTCGCGGATGCTCTTATTAGCTCTATTAAGCCGGTAGAATTCGATAAGGCGTTCTTTAATAGTCTAGGCTCGGCCGAGTATATAATAGAAGGAGTTCTAGCGCGTATAGTTGTCTTAGATAAGCTATAAGGGTATTATTAGTTAAAGGAAGAAGGTATATATTTAGAAGTTAGTATTCTTAGCGCGGAGTGCGGCTCTACGGTAGCTCCCTAGCGTATAGGGGAGCTAATTAGTATAGCCGCTAGTAGAATTTCGGCGCTTCCCGTATAGCTCGAGCTCTACTAGCGTTAAATCTTAAGATTCTTAAAACATTTACTTACCTTTAAATTATTAAACATTACCGCGTTACTACTATACCGTACCTCTATAAACGACTTTATCCTCTACGTCGACGCTCTAATCTATTTAATTATATTATATAGCTTACCGACCGCTCTATAATTACGCTAGAATACCTCGACCGCCTCTAGAGCGCCCTTCTTAGCCTACCGCTCTAATTCCTTTATCGCTTTACTACTACCCTTACCTAATAATATAGCCTTAGTAATAAGGTTTATAATATAGCTAAGGTAGCGGAGGCGTCTTCCCTTACGCTAGTTCGTAGACCGGTAAGGATATAGGTACTTTAGAACTACGTCGATTATAGGGCTATTATTAAAGCTATTATCGGCTATAAAGTATCTAGTACGCTTCTCGAGTCCGTATTCCTTAATAACCGCTAGTAGTATAGCTCTAATATTAATACTAGTATACTCGCCGAGCATCCTTCTAAAGGTAAGCCTCTTAGTCCTCCTTTTGCCGCTCTTAACGCTAAAATACGCGCTTATACAAAAGATCGAATAGCTATTCGGACTCGTCTAGCTATCGAACGATATATATACGCTACTTAGTATACTCGCTAACTCCTCCTTTAATACTACCTTCCGAGCCTAATACTTAGCTATAACCTACCCTCGAATAGTTAACGCCGTACGAGGAAGATAGCCTACGAGGCCCTTAGTTATAAAGGATATAAGAGCTCGGAAGTACTCGTTCTCGAGTATATAGAAGGCGATATAGTAATATATAATCTACCTTACTAGTAAGTACTTAAAGCGCTCTACGCTCTTGTTCGTTACTACGGACATTATCGTAGCTACTATACTAGCTTTTAATAAGGAAGGCTTATTCTCCTTCTTTACTATATAGCCTTCCTTATCGATACTATAGACCTTTAGTATATATATTAATAGCCCTTAGTTTCTATTTAATACCGGTAGCTCTTACTTCTTCCTTATATCCTTATAGAGGTAGTAATAGTAGTAAGAGGGCCCTTACGGACTAACTAACTACTTACTACGCTTCTAGATCTTACTCCTTCTCTTACGGATATCCTTCTTCGGTATAAACTCGAGCTACCGTATATAACTTACGCTATCTAGGGTAATATAATTAGGTAGGGTAGCCTTATCGTATTTAGGGTTTATAGGGTTAAGGATATAGACGTTGCCGGAGCCGGTAGACGAGGTTATTAGCTATATAAGCGGTATTAAAGAGGTAGAACAATAGATACAACAGTAGGTAGAAGAAGTAGTAGAAGAAGTAGTAGAAGTTAAGAGGTATATACGCGTAAACGCGTTATAAAAGGAGGTATACTATTTTTATACATTCCGTTAATTCTATTAGCTCGGAGGCACTTCCGGCTAGTTACTAACGATAGCATAGCTCACACCACTACTAACTAAAAGGCCAGTAACCTCTAACTACACTAACCGGTAACCACACCAACTATAACTAGCTACTAAGTCCACCACACTAACAAGAAGCCTGCTTTAGTCCTACAGCAACTGTTAGCTCTCTCTGTACATTACCGATTTGACAGCCCTTCCGACTATCTAGCAGCACAGATGCAGCAACGGTTAATAGAAGAGGGGACATTTAACTCCGCCATGACTTTGGTTCGGCGGTGATTTGGATGGTTTGGAGGTGAAGAGGGGTAGATGTTCTTGGAAGAATCGAGCAGGAAGCTTAGGTGCTGATTCTTGTGCGCAAAAATTCCCCGTTTGTTACGAGCGCAGCTTTGTTGCGGATGCACGGTCGTAAAGATGGCTGAATGTCTGGATCGCCCGGCGCAGGAGAGATCTGAAGATGACAAGTGGTAGTGAATGGAAGGTCCTATTCTCTACGTCATCCGACATACTCATCAACGTCTACCTCGCAGTATACCCTCCATCCAACCTAACATCCGTCCCATTAATATTCAACGCATCATCCTGCACCAAAAACGACACAATCCTCGCAACCTCATGCGGCTCCGCAAATTTCCCTACACACATATACCACGTCAGCTCAAACTCCCAAACTCAAATCATCCCTCAAAGCAAAAACAAACTCACCCGTCGGCACCGCAGCCTCATACTTCCCCCTCGCCTCCGCATCCGCCCAAGCCTTCTTCCCCAACTCCGTCCACACCGGTCCCGGAGAGATCGAATTCGCCGTGATACCTCTCGGACCCCACTCGCTGGCCATACACTTCGTCAACCCGATGAGTCCAGCTTTACTCGCGCAGTAGGGACCGTGGTTGTGTAGTGCTACATGGCCCGCTTGGCTGGCGAGGTTGACGATGCGCCCGCCGAGGATGGGTGAAGAGGGGCAGGATTTGGAGGCTTCCTCGCGGGCTGAGAAGTAGAGGTTCGCAAAGGCTTGGGCGGTGAGGAACGGGCCGTGAGTGTTGATTATGAGGTGCCGGAGGGCATCGTCCGCGGGGAAGGATTCGAGAGGTGCCAGGTTTACGATTCCGGCTGTGTTGATCAGGATGTTGGGGAAGGCGACGGCATCCTTTTTGATTTGTGCGAAGGCTTGCTGGACGGAGGAGTGGGATGCAATGTCGCATTCGTAGGTTGTTATGTCGGAGGATGAAGTGGATGAGTCGGGAAAGTGTTTGGAGAGAGTGGATTGCACGTTTCTGGCTTCGAATGGGGCGTAGAGGAGGGCTACCTTTGCGCCTTGAGAGCGGAGGAGTTGAGCTGTTACGGTTCCGATGCCGCCTAGTGGTGGAGGTTGTCAATTAGTTTGGTGTGAATGAGAGTGTATGGCGGTGACGTACCCAGTCCTCCGACGATAATTGCCAGTCTAGACGACAACGCCATATCGAGAGCAAAGGCTTTCGATCAATTGCAAACAGATAGAGTCCGGCGAAATTGTTTAGCATTGGCCTGGCAGGCGAAGTGAAGTGAGATCATCTCCGCATGTGGAAAGCACTACCTCGGCTCTAGCGCCTTGGCTGACGGTCTATGAGCCTCGTAACAGATCATACTCTCCGAAGATGCTCCGGAGGGCAGACGCTGCGTTCGAAGTTGAGACGAGACCATTTGATGTACATGGTCTCATTCAACAGATAGCTTTCGAATTTCGCAAAGGAAAAGATAGGTAGTTTGTCTCTTGAAGACCCGGAAGACGAGAGCCGCGAACCGCCCGGCCCATAGGGACGGCTTCGGAGAGTGCTCTTCACGGCATGAATCAGCGCGTAGAAGAACATCTCGTACCGTACCGTCTGCCTCCCGTGACACCAGATCTACCTATTTGCGGTCAAGGCGCGGGAAGGTTTCTGCTTGCTGTACTCTGCTGTCCAGCAGTTCAGCCAGAAGATCTTGATGACATCACGTTGAATTGGCGACGTTGCCATTCCGAGGTCAACCTCGAGATGGAAGAAGTATGCATCGAGCAACGTGAGATCGCTCCCAGAAGGCAACGCAGCTAATGTAGCTGTGTCTGAGAGTCCGGTTCAGGCCCGAGTGCGAGTCCATCTGCAGCCTGGATGTGCTGGATCCAGACACAGTAGCCGATCGCAGAATCGATGCAATGAGGCGAACATCGTCTTTCATCTCTTGTGCGCGCTGATGCCAACGTGTACAGCGAACAGGCCAAGCAACAGCTGTACACGCAGTTGTGTTCGTCAGCTTTGACCTACTGTTGACAGGGATCGCCTGCCACCAGCGTGCGAAGAACAGGACATCCCAGGAAAGGGGAATACGCGTAAGACGAAGACAGGAGAACCACGCACAACTTACCGCCATCACCCCACACCCAATAACCATAGTCTCCCACCCTCCCGCCCACACTTTCCCTCTCGCCATGGCCGTCTGCTGTCTCCAGAATCGGATGCCACCCAGCAAAGCGGTACACAATGCTGCGACTTGAAGAATCGCTGCGAGAGGCACACTGACAATGAAGTACCCGAACACTGGATTCGGATTAGGAGCGTGCTGGAGTCGCCAGAATTGAGCGATGATGATGCCCATGATGGAGAGTGCGAGAGATGTTCGCAAGTAACCTAGGAAGGTTCTTTCGTTGGCTTGACGGGCGTGTTAGTGGGAGGGATGGTGCAGCGGAGACTGCTTCACCCACCCAAATGATCCCTACAGTCCACATGCGGAACCGAAAGGTAGACGTTCCTCTTCCACCACCTCTGCAAGCCGTCGTACCATTGTACAGGTTTGATGTTTCGCCGTATTGCTGGACGCCAGACATCGCGCAGCTCAGTCGCTTCTCGCTCGTCGGCGGATGAGTCGCCAGAGTGGAGGTGTGCTGGCTCGGGTTCTGGGATACTTGGGATGTCGCCTGAAGGTTCGTAAGAACGGCGCTCTGGGATGTGCTTCATCGTTTCTTGGTGGTCCTTGTGTACTGAAGCGGCAGGTCACAGCTCAAGTCGGGTTGTGCATTGTGAGTGCGGAAGGAAATCACAGCATCGCTCTTGACTCTTCGCGAATTTGCGCAGGCTTCGTCAGGTACGATGTTGAAGAAGGATGTTACCTCATCCTCGCACAAACCTGCACACCGCAGCTCTGCCGGCGTCTGTCCAGCAAACAATCGGTCGGGTACTTCGGCAGCGGGACCGACCTCCGCTAGGGAGATGCTTCTTTCTGGCCATTGCTTTGCCCGCTCTGGACCGGTCGTGAAGCAGAGACATCTCGGTGAAATGTGCTACGAGTTCCATGTAGGATTACAAGTGTAACCCTGTGCCGTGAAGAAGAAGAAAAACAGGAGGTGGCACCGGTGCAAGTACCTGACGATGACTCGAATCATGATGCCGGCTAGCTTTGATGGGGCATTTGATGGCAATGCCTGTAAACTTTGATGTCAAGAAGGGATCGCCCCCGGAGCGGATCTGGGCCCATTGTCTTGCGCGCCACCTGAAATCTTGCCCATGTCATTCACAGTACCACGGTACACTCATGAGAAATCAACGAGCTCTACCCTCCGCTCACCCTCCGACCGACCTTTTCTTTCCTTCTCCCTTTTACCTCGCGTACTCTCTCTCTGCGCCGACGACGACGACGACGACAGCAACGACCTCCTCCCTCGCCGCCGACCTCCGGCATCACCTCTCCAGCACACTCCCCACCATGGCTCTCTCCAAGTCCAGCCGGATCATCATCCTCCTGGTGATCGATTCGTGCTTCTTCCTCCTCGAACTCGTCTCCGGATACTCCGTTCACTCTCTCGCCCTCGTCGCCGACTCCTTTCACATGCTGAACGATGTCCTCTCCCTCTGCGTTGGTCTCTGGGCCGTCAAAATGGCAAACAAGAGCTCGGCGCCGAAAATGTACACATATGGGTATCAGCGTGCGGAGACATTGGGAGCATTGGTCAATGGAGTCTTCCTCGTCGCGCTGTGTGTGACCATCTTCTTGGACGCCATTCAACGGTTTGTCGAGCCGCAGGAAGTTTCCAACCCGCAGTTGGTACTCATCGTCGGCTGTCTCGGGTTGGCCTCGAACTTGGTCGGATTGGTCCTGTTCCATGACGTCGGACACAGCCATGGAGGAGGAGGACATGGCCACGATCACGGTGATGGCAATGCGGCGAAGGATGCTGAGGAGGGCCATGCGCACGATCACTCGGGACACTCCCACTCTCACGCCGCCCCTGCATCTACTGAAGAGCATACACACAACGGCGTCGGGCGCACGTCCAGCGAATCCACCGCTGTCAAGCGTCGTCACAGCCGCTCTCACTCGAAATCGTATGTCAATTACGAAGACTTTCCCGGTCCAGCAGGCTTCCGCAACTCCATCATCGCCCATGGTCGTCTTGAGGCTCTCGACTCTGAGCAAGGTACTGATGGTGAGGCCTCCCCTGCCGAGAACGGCAATGCCACCACCGAAGCCGATCCTCTCATCATCGCCTCGCACGCTGGCTATGGTTCAGTCCCGCGGAAGTCCATCGACCACGCCGAGCACAACCACTCGAAACCTCGCGAAGCCGGTTCCGGTGGAGGACATGGTCACTCTCACGGCGATCTCAACATGAAGGGCATCTTCCTCCACGTCATGGGCGACGCCCTCGGCAACATTGGTGTCATCGCAACAGCCCTGATCATCTGGCTTGCGAAATTCCCTGGCCGCTTCTACTTTGACCCGGCCATCTCTCTCGTCATCACCATCATCATTCTCTGCTCGGCAATCCCTCTCTGCAAAGCCGCATCTCGCATTCTCCTCCAAGCCGTACCGCACGGCATCGAAGTCGACGACATCCGCGACGACATTCAAGACCTACCCGGCATCGAGTCCTGCCACCACCTCCACGTCTGGCAACTCTCCGACACCAAGCTCGTCGCATCTCTCCACGTCCGAGTCAACTTCAACTTCCGCGCAGAGGGCTCGCAGCGATACATGCAGCTTGCATCCGCCATTCGCCAATGTCTGCATGAGTATGGCATTCACTCGTCGACTATCCAACCGGAGTTCCACCGCGGCAGCGAGTACGAGGGAGATGATGGACACCGCAATGCACCCGCGCCGGGTGAGGGAGGCGATGAGCAGGACTGCTTGTTGGACTGCGGTGATGGCTGCGGTGATGGTGGGAAGAGCTGTTGTCCGCCGGCCCAGAGGAATGGGAGTGAGGCGAGCAGTGGTGCTGGGCATGAAGGACATCGGCATTGAGGAGTTGTGAAACGTTCTTTCTTTCAATGGGGCGGCATTTTCTTTTTCTTGTTGAGGGCGGTTGTGTGTGTATGTGTATGACGGTGGCTGGACGTGCGGATGTCAGTCAGAGGAGTGTTGAGCGAGGCGCAGGTGGTAATTTTGATGGCGTAGACGTGGCGATGATGGGTTAAGAAGATGATGTACAGCCCTGAAGAGGATAGTAAAAAGAGGAAGAAACGTAGAATGCTTCTGCTGTTGAAGAGGACGGCAGTGTGAGAGATGATAGATAGGATGAGTATTACCTATTTCACCGAAGCCCCTTCCCAGTTGCGCCTTTCGTCTGGTTGAAGCGATCCCACTGACTGGTGCGTACTGGTTCGAGCGAAACAGCACACCGATAGCAGCACATCTACACCAAGAGGTACGGGTCTATTTGTGTCCAGGCGGCACGTCCGGAGGTCAATCAACTTCTTGTAAGCTCGACTTCACGCACCTCTTCCATCATCATCAACAACAACAACAACAGCACTATTGGGACACCATCATCGCACACTTCGGCGGTCAACTGCACGGCCGCAGTCAACGCTCCACCGACACCGCGATGGAGAGCCTGACGGCGTGCATCACTGTCCGTCAGCTCCGGCCTCCGACAGCCCATCTTCATCAATTCAAAGGAAGTTTGAGGATAGACGATACCTTTCCATTGAACAGTGGGAAGGAAGATGCTGTCCGAAAGAAGTCTGAGCGCCGAGTGTTCCTTTCCATTCAACCAGGGTTCGACGTAAATTGGCACTCGCGCAGGGGCGTCGTTCAATCGCAAGCTCCCTCACTAAACCCACCACCGCTCTGCGCCCATCATCGTCGTCCAAGTACTCAGCAGTCACGCAAAGTGGCCCACCTCACACATCCTATTTCGACTCCAATGCGATCACGGTGGACGGCACTATTCCGGGAGTGGGACTGAGGCTTACCTGGCGGCAAAGGCCATGGCTTCGATGGCGAGAACATTGCTTGACCATTGGACGAGATAATCTGCGCATACCTTGATGGCTACCGCGTGAGTATTGTCACCGATCGTTCCATCAAATTTTGCCGATGCAGAGACAGAGAGCAGGCAGCGCAGTGATGAAGTCGAGAGTGGAGGATTTTTGCAGTCACATGCTCCCTTCAAAGAACACCCCTGTCAGCGTTAGTAAGCAAAAGACAATAAGCGAAGGAAGGCAGCAGACAGCGCTCTCTTTGTCGATGCGGAGACCGACTCTCAATACCATGCCGACGATGTCCCATCGTCCGCCATCGCTGCTGACTGCACAATGCTCCAGGCAATCGTCTTGACTTGGAATAGCACAATCACTAGAGTCCTCTGCCCGTACGAATGTCCCGCGAAGGTCCATCGCCACAGCACCACTTTGCCCCGGGAGGGTGTCTTGAATAGAAGGATTGCGGAGTGTGAGGGCAGTAGAAGCGAATTGACTGCGCAATTCAAGGACGACGAAGGCGCGAGCCCTCGAGAATACCGCCTTTTATACCCTTTTGAGAAAGGGAGTATTACAGCGGGCTTCAGTTGGGTCCTGGACCGGGAGAACGAGAGATGGCGGACCACCGACTGGAAGCTTTGCGATCCTGAGTACCAAGAGCATACCGTGATTCCAGCCGATGGAACCGATGTCGGGACTGACGCAGAAGGGGATGTGATTGGCACTGAGGTAGCAGCAAGTCTCGAATGGCTTGAAGAATCTGATGGCGACGACGAGGACGAAATCACCGAGGGCTTCGCCTGGCTGACAGTGTCCCATCCGGAGAGAGATCTCTCAAGGTCGACGGGAGCCCCGAGACCCAGTTCCACGCGCGACAGTGCTGTCATTCAAAGGGCACATGCTGAAACGATCGACCGCCTGATCAAGGCCGAGTCGAAGAACGGCGAACAGTGCGAGAGGATAGAATATGCTATCGCAAAGATGACAGGTCAGATGCAGAGGCTATTGGAGCAGCGTGTCATGGACCAGATGATCGTCAGTGCGAAGCCATGGCAACCCGGAGAGAGGAAGATTGTCAAAGTATCGAATGAGAAGACCGGAGGCTCCTTGGAGTACTACTGCTGCGAAGACGAAGGGCTACTTGTCATGCCATAGGCTGAAGAATTTGAACGAACTGGGAAGAGATTGAGAAAGATCGACGACCGGCTGGAACTTCTCAAGGATTTGCTGCAGCTCTTGAAAATCAAGCAAGCAAAGCATCAGCTCGAGGTCTGCTTGCAGAGTGTTGGCGATCGTCATGGCCAAGCACAAGAGCAGCATGTGAGAGTCTACGGCTACTTCAGTTCGAAACTCATGTCGAGTTACATATGCGACAAAACACTCAACACTTCCATCGACCGTGAGTCGCGGACGGTCGCATGCATGTATCGTGGCCGGGCACTGCCCATCAAAGTTGCTGTCAGCGGATGGAACACATTGTACATGGAACCAGCGGAGGATACGCTTGATCGTGCTTTCTGGACCGATCAGGTCTTCAAGCTTGCGAAAGTCTTATCGTACGACCTGCCGAAGCGCGACGTATACGATCAAGGGCGGCCGGGCTCTTATTACGCATGTCATTCGGAGAAGCAGCTCCTAGCGTACCTGGTGCACCATCATACGACGACATTCCTGGACCTCGACGAATCTGAAGAGGTGCAAAGCCAACAGGATCGCCGCATATTGGCGGTAGTCCAGAGCTGCGAAGCGCCCTTGCTGAAGAACATGAAAGTGAAGGTCTTCGTCTGTCAACCCGAGCGGAGCAACGCATACATCTGCAGGGACTGCGAGAACTTCCGCAACGTGGTTGAAGATAGGTACGGGATGACTGTGGAGTTTCATCGAATCACCCAAAATGATGCTAAGCTCCCCACTTGAGGGTAGTCAATCGATGTCCTCTTGTCGGACTCTTTTCCTCGCCTTCACTTCTCATCTGCTGGAAGCGACCAGGCCGATCGCTGCATCGAAGAACGTCCAAAACGTGCCCGAACAAACGAGACTGTACTACTCGCTATCCCACACTTTTTCCTCCACGCTTTGGACCATCTCCGCTACTCCTCGCCACCGGGTCCAGCCCCTACGACCCAGCTCTCACGGTGACATCTACCCTCCATGCCACTCAGGCCGACTGTATGCTTCTTAACGATGCTCCTTGGACTGAGAGTCGCCTCCATGCATTGTTCGATCGAAGCTTTGAGGGTGACAGTCGACGAGAACACCGAGACCCGTAAGACGGGAGCTGCGTGGAGGTAGGCTGGGGAGGTGACTCAATATAAACTGGGTCAACGGTATCATGATGCGAAATGCCAATGGTGAGTCCCGACGGACGAAATAGTAGATCTTCATCCGCTGTTTCTGACTGTGGTTTAGAAGCTCTTGTGGCATACGAGTCGATGCCGCTAGTCAACCCGCCCATGCGGCCGATGCCTGTGGAGCCTTTACAATACCTCGCCATCGAATGAGTTCGTCCCGCTTCGAATCCAAGACACCAACGCTGCAGAGCAGCAACCCCCCGGTGAGGAGAAAGCGCCGATTACTACCGCCGTAGGTCCAGCTTTCACAACACATCAAGACTCATCTCCGCCACCGTTCGCCGATGCCGCCGCCCACACTTCAGCGAAGTAGCAACGCATCGAAGATGCCATCACCAACGCCGGCTGCTGCATTGAGTTCGACCATCAGACCCGATTTGCGACAGATGTCACCGTCGAGAAGAATGAGCCATACGTGCAAGACAACATCAACATCAAATTCACCGGCCTCTTCGTCACTGTGGCCGAATTGCCCGAGGTTTGGGAGGGGATCCTTCCCAGGCTGTCATGGCAAGAAAGACGTTGATGCAGGCCACATCTCGGGCCATGCATCAAATCGTGGAGAACCAGACAATGAAGGTCATGCTCCATTTCGGGACTTCCAACTATGCTGTCGAATGCGTCTATCAATGTCTTTGATTGACCTCGAACCATGAAGCAAATATGCGTCTCCATGGTCCGCTCTCCGTACCAGAAGTTCCAACCATGCCTCTAGGATCGTCTATCAATGCCTTAAGTTAATACGGTACCATGAAGCATATATGCGTCTCCGCCAGGCGCTCTTCGTTTCGCGACTTCCAACTATGCCCTCAGATTCGTCCACCAGCACCTGTAATGACCTCGAATCCTGAAGCGAATAGGTGACCTGATCTCCACTATTCAGGCGAGATGGCACCATCACCGTGGCTCGCGGTCTTAACACGTTCAACAAGAAGACCGCTGCACCTCAAGTCACATACCACAACGCGGCGGTTGACGGTTGACCGGGATCAACACGCCCGCGCGGTGGTCACCATTTGCGGTGCAGATCTAAACAACGAGGACGACATGGCCAAGGCCCTCGCTGCTGCCGCATGCCCAGCCAAAGGCGCTGATGGCGACCGGGCCCCGGTTATCAAGATCGAATTCATGAGCTGCGCCTTCCTCGACATAACCACCTTGAAGTGTCTGAAGGAGCTGTTCCCTCGACTGAAAGATATAGAGGTCCATGACTGTGCGGCTTTTCCATACCATCTCTTCACTGCGAAGCCCGACCCGCCAGCTGAGCACTTTCCCGACTTTGTAGTCGCTGTATCCACACCAACGATCGAAGAAAAGCTTGGAAAGCTCCACTTCCACCGCCTCGACTTCACGTTCTACGAGCCTCCACGGCGAGGACCACTCGGCGCCGACACAAAGGATGCATGGCAACAATGGCGCGAAGCGCTTCCTTCAGTCGCTTGCGCTCAACCTGTGTGGGATCAACCCGAATATGTATTGGAATGGCCGTCCCTTCTGCTGCAGTTGGGATTCCACCTCAACCATCACTTCAATCATGGCTTCGGTCCAAGTGAGCCTGCACGCCTCAAGCATCTCAGAGCGGCCAAGGAGGAAGGTCAACCGGTGTTCTCACAGGGATTTCTGCGGTCGGTCTGTGAGGAGCTCAAAGCAAGACGTGCGACTCAGGTCGAAGGGAGAGCTGTGAGATGGTTGAGACTGTGAGACGGTTTGGCGACCCATGAGGCTGCGCGTGGGGTAGAACGAGTCAAAGTCTCAGTGACAGCCAACAGCGAACGAGGATGAGCGATGGAAAAAGTGTTCAAAATGTCCATTCTTGTCCACTGTCAATGGAACATTTTCCACACTTTTCAAAGAAGTGCTTCTCAAGTCGGACACTCTCCAGTATCGGGTGCCGTATCAGATCCCGTAGAAGCTGAAAAGATGAAGTTGCGTTGAGTGCTAGCGTGTTTAGTAAGCTGAAAAGGGGTGGGCTAAAACTTTGTCACATGCAAACATTGCGTGCGCACTTCATCACCTTTTCATCAACACAATTTCGGTCCAAGCCTCGCCGCGAACGGCGCGCATCTCTTGTCTCGACCGTCAACAACTCACCACGTTGATCAAAGATCATCAGCAGCTCCATCGCAGTGATCCCAAGATCCTCGCCCTTCAACCATCTCCCGCCATTTCCAGCCAGCGAATTCGACGTTCAGTGCCCGATCCAGATCACAAACCCTCAAAACACCAAACATAAGAGTAAAGGGTAGTCCATCACGAAGGTATGTTACTGGCTCTGGTCGCAGCCTAGATTGCACTCCACTGACAGGAATACAGGTGACAACGGCCAAAGGCTATCAGACCATGCCTCGGACCACGGCGCATCTTCTTTCCTGGCCATTACATGTCCCCTTCGATGTCGGAGACATTGAATCGAGCGGTGTGCTCTACGCTGGCTCCAACTTCGAGGACTGGAGAGCAAGAATGGATAAGTTGTTGAAAATCAACAAACTGAGTAACCAAGTCTCATCATCAACACGTGACTTCGGAGTGACTGAATAAATGACGGAAGCTATCAAGATGATAACTGTGCTTGTCGATCCGGCCATTGTTGCGCGGCTACCGGCCGACTTGCTCGTTGTGCCGAATGAGGAGCAAGAGTACGAGTTCGAAACACAAAAGCCCGTCCCGATGCTCTGGAAGCTTCTCGAGAAGCATGCACAGCCCTTCAGATTCATGGATCTTCCTTCCGAGCTTATTTGTATGCGCTAATATTATTGTCGGTGCGGCGGTGGATGAACTGGCGGAGTTCGTCGAGGGTGCAGAGATCGTAATTGAGGGTGTGGTCGTGGCTGATGCGCCGTAGAGTGAGGGGTGTTGTCCCTGGTGTTGACATAATGTTGGGTGGTAATGAGATGGAAGGTGTTGTTTGGCGGAGGTAGTGGCGGAAGCGGTGGTGTAGAAAGCGGAAGGGGTGGGCGGGAGCAGCTCACGCCTGCGGGCGTGCGCGGAGGTTGTAAATCCTCACTCTGAATTCGAGGGATAAAAAACACTCTTCCTTCCGAGCTCCGAGTCAAGATTTATGCTCTGCTCCCACAAATGCAGGTCACCCGGGGCCGCGGCACTCACGGCAAATTCACCAAGGAAGAACTACCCCCAATCATCATGACATGCCGCAAGATCAGCGAGGAGGTACTGCCGGTACTCTATTCGATGACAACATTCAGCGAGTCTTGCCACGATGACTTGCCGGACAGCAGCACTTCAGATGTTCGGGCCAGACTGCAACGTTGGACTCAGGGTCTACCACCAGGCGCGTTGAAGCATCTAAGATCTTTCGACGTGTGTTTCGGCAAGGAAAAGGTGGAGGTCGCGGGCATACTTTTCCGACTCTCAACTGTGACAGGCCTTTCGATGCCGGATGAGTGGCTGGGGCTGACCTCGGAATCGGACGATCACCTTCGACAACTTCTTCGTCGCATTGAGCGGTACCGTCAAGTGTCCAGCCTACAGGGCGAGGTGCTTCCAATGTTGGCTGTTGATGTTTTGGACTTGCTGGAAGACGGAAAGCTGCAATTCGGCAGGTGGGATAGGGAAGATCCCTCTGGTGCCGAGGAATAAGCCTTCTGCGTAGCAGACCAGAGCGCGCGAAGACGCCTGAGCACCATACGCGCCCTTGAAAAGACCAAGGCGACCAGCAAAATGCACCACAAGATGGAGAGAGGCTGAACATGGAGTGCAAGGCCGTGTAAGCTGCAAAAGCGTAGAAAGGGGGAGAAGCCAAAGGCTAACCTTTCACCGCCAAAGGCTAGAGTACGGAGATGGCGGAAGGCGGAGAAATGCGTGCTTCTAACAGGAAATGAAATTCTATACACATCATTATCATATCGTCGCCTTGCCGTGAAGTCCATGTCCTGTCTTGGCCGCCGCTTGCTTTAAGAAGAATCGGCAGAAAGAGCAGCTCCAGTCCATTGAGAATGGACGGTAACCACGCTTTTCGAATGTTTGGGCTCGGCGGTAATGCAGGACACTTACTAAGGTATCCGCAAGGTTCTTCGTATACTGATAGTCTACCATTCAGTTTGGCTTCCAAGAGGAAATTCTGGACGTGGTTGCCGAGACAAATATTATCGAAAAAGAGCGCTTTTCATCCACTCACAATGGACTATTTCGCGAGATCCAGAGAAGTTTCTTCCAAAGAAGCCTCTAACAAACATGCATGAGACTCTGCTTATGTGTAATGCATTGCGTTGCATTCCAGGTTGCTTTGGGTATTGTTCAGGGGTAAGCTTTGCTCATGCTTTAGCGATGGCTTAAAAGACGAGCTTTGCTTGGCCGACAGCTAGAAATCTGCCGCTACATATGTTCAAATGGATCGGATGCAGCGTGATCAAGTCTCAGACGTTCGTTGAGTAGTGGGCGCAGGAGCTGGTGCCGGACATGATGGAGCGCAGCACCATGAGGGCGGACGACAGCGGAGTTGAGGCGCAGATCGTGACATGTCAGGCACTACGATTCTTCAGCGCTGCTCGTGATATGCAGAGTTGTAGAGGAGAAAGAGCGAGGGCCACTTGCGTTTGTCAGTAAGCTCGTTCTTGCTTGTCTCGTCATCCGCAGTTCGCACCACCTTCACTTCACCACCTCAAACGACCTTCACCCGCTCGGTCTCCCACACTATCTGCCGTCATCTTCTTGTGTGACACCACAACCACAAACTTGCTCGCACCATTCACCGCTTCAAGGAGCCCGCCAAGATACCCAGCTCACTGTAAAGACGTGGAAAGCAGGAACAGTCTGCTG
>JYJE01004942.1:24174-90414 GCA_000983655.1 Zymoseptoria brevis | reverse complement strand
GGGGAGTGCCAAGACGCTAACAACTTCCAGGAAACCCAACTTCCTCCTTGCACACGTTATACCAACCCGAGCCAGGACGGTTAGTCTCCCAATCTCACACCCACTGGCGATCGGCAAAGAAGACGGAAGAGAGGAAGCATTGCATCGTTGAGCCAGAGTTGAACGGACAACAGCAAGTCCAACGGGAAAGAGTCCGCAGAATGATCCCTCCATTCGACTACTTCGAGCATCGCTCGGCATGGTACGAAAGCTTCCCACGGTTCCCCACTCACATCCCACGCATCGTCACATGAAACATGATTCGATGCCGTGACACGAGCGGGACATCATTTACTGACGACATGGGATGACCGCAGCAAGCAGAAACAGAACGAGCGTTCAACTCGCATCGCGACCCTCCCACAACCCTACCAAACGCCATTGTCGACAGCCGAACGAGAGATCCTGAATCAACCCATCGATAAGCTTGTCGAGAATGTCCAAAACAGCACCACCAATGCCGTCGATATCTTACGAGCGTACGGAAAGGCGGCCGTCAAGGCACAAGAGAAGACGAACTGCGTTACTGAGGTGATGGTGAAAGAAGCCGAACAATGGATCAACAGTGGAGACATCAACTTGAAGGGACCGCTTGCTGGTATTCCTGTCAGTCTAAAGGACAGCATTCAAGTCGGAGGCTTCGATACTACTGTTGGATATTCTTGCAATGTGAACAAGCCGGCGCCAGTGGATGGAGCTATCGTTCACATGCTCAAGGATGCTGGAGCCGTGCCTTTCGTCAAGACGGCCCTGCCCATCACTCTGTTGAGCTTCGAGAGCTTCAACGATGTCTGGGGTCGGTGTCTGAATCCACACAATCCAAAGTACTCTCCAGGTGGCAGTACAGGTGGAGAGGGCGCGATCCTTGCCTTTGGTGGCAGCAGGATAGGCATTGGCTCAGATGTTGCTGGTTCAGTACGTGCTCCGGCACACTTCTCGGGATGTTACAGCATTCGATGCAGTACTGGCAGATGGCCAAAGCTGGGAGTCTCAACTTCCATGCCCGGACAAGAAGGTATCCCATCTGTGTTCTCACCAATGGCGCGCACACTCTTGGATCTCACTTACTTCACCCGCTCATTCGTTCAAATGAAGCCGTGGACGTACGATCAATCTGTCCACCCCATCCCATGGAACACCGACACGGAGAACGAATTTCTCGACAAGAAGAAGCTCAAAATCGGCATCATGCGAACTGACGAGGTCGTTGACCCTGCTCCAGCCTGCTCCCGCGCCCTCCAAATGGCCGCCGATGCCCTCTCAGCACAAGGCCATGAAGTATTCGACGTCACTCCTCCCAGCCCCTACGAAGCAATGGTCATTGCCAGCAATCTTCTCAACGCCGACGGTACCAGAACGTTCCGCTCATACTTCCGTACCGGCGAGACTGACGATGCCGGCGCCCGGGAATTTGGCCGATACATGCGACTCCCACGATTCCTGAAATGGTTCTACTACGCTTACGTCAAGTACATCAAGCGAGACTCCATCTGGGCTGGTCTCCTCGAACACTGGCACGAGAAGTCCGCCTATGAGAACTGGCAATGGGTCTACAAGCGGGAAGTCTACAAAGCCAAGTTCCACGCCTGGTGGAATGAGTTTGGAACCAAAGGCGATGGCATGGATGTGATGTTGACGCCGCCGAATGCTACGCCTGCTGTGCCGCATGATGGGATGAAGGACGCTGCGTCGAGCTGTGGATACACGTTCTTGTTCAATCTGCTGGACTACACTTGTGGTATTTTGCCGGTCACGCATGTGGATGCGAACAAGGATGTGCTGCCGGCTAGTGTCAATGTCAAGAAGATGAACGGCGTTGCGAGGGGTGCGTATAAGCATTACGATGCTGTCAAGATGGCGGGACTGCCGATTGCGGTGCAAGTCGTTGGACGACGGTTGGAAGAGGAGAAGGTTCTGGCTGTAATGAAGAGGTTGGAAGATGCGCTGGAGTCGAGTGGAGAGAAGTATCAGCTTCTTGAGGTGCTCTAGGGCTTTGAGGTGCGATTGTCGTAATGAGTCACTGATACATAACGTAGACACTTTGAGCGATACCAGTCACCACAAGAGACTTCCCCTGAATCGTTCGATTGAAATGCTATGACTTCGAGCGCTACCAGACCATCCCACGGCCATCGCTAAGTATCAGAACGCCCACCATCTTGCTCGTGTCACCTGTAATTCCCACGCAACTCGGTCGCCTCAGGCTGCGCCCTCTACGGCGTTGGCATTAGCAGCGAAGCCCAGCAAGCAGCCTGGCACGCTCCGAAGGCGCTGTTGCAAGCAACGATCGAAGCTGGAACCGTGGCGCCGAACGTCGCTCCCCAAGTGAACCCGGCGCCAGTGTAGCAGGCCATGACGACACCAGCGCATCCGGCCTGGCAGACTCCGTAGGCTGCTGGTCCGGCGGAGATGGTTGGAGTCATGACGGCGAGGGTGGCGAGGCTGATCTTGAGAAGACGCATGGTCGTTGTTGGGTTTTGTCTGTATGCGAGTCAGCGTTGGTGCCGAGCGGTGGTCGATATTTCGCGAACTCTCACTTTGGGTTTTGTGGGAGTTTGAGCCTTTGTCAGCTGATCAGAAGGACTTGTAGTCTTCTGGTGCTGGCTTCTGGGGGTGGTGGATGGAAGAGCCTTGTTGAGAGGATTGTTGACGACTTATAGGGAACAAGATGGAGCGTGTGTTTGCTTCCTTCCTTTGAGCTTCCAGGACGAAAGGCCCAGACTCAACTTGAGTCTGCGACATTCCACAATTGCTTATTGCGAGAACATGCCACTCTCTTCGTCGACGGAACGAGCGCACCGAGTGAGGGCTGCATGATGCCATACCGGTACACGGCCGCAGATTACCCAGCTAAAATAGTCCACGACTTCCTTCTTGGGCTAGCGCCAGCCGTATTTCAGGCAGCACATCGACGTCCGGATCCTTCTTCCACAAAACTTCAACATCACAGACTCGCCTGGCGACAATGGACCACACTCTAGAGATATGGATGCACATCTTCGAGCAACTCGTCGACGACCATGCCACGCTCCTCAGTGCCAGTCTCGTCTGCCGTTCCTGGCATGATTTGTCACAACCTTACCTCCTTCGGATCGTTGATTTGAGCTGCCACAATGTTAAAGGCCGCCTGACTGAGATGACTTGGTGCGGAGCCAAGATCGTTTATCCGCAGCTTCACGCCAAATTTGCTCCCCCGAACCTGATATCTCGACAGCGCAGCTTCCTCCGGCTGATTACAGACCACCCTGCGCTAGCCAAGCATGTCAAGTCGTTCACATGGACGCTGGTTTGGGGCGGAGTGAAAGAGAAGAGCGGACTGGAGCGAGTACGCATGGGAGCTTGTCTGGGAGGACATCGACGAGGAAAAGGACAAGTTCGAAACACCTCTACTGCCGATTGATCATGAGACGTGGAAAATATTCTGCACCGTGAACAATGTCACATATCTGGACATGGCGTCAATACACGATGTGTGGGAAGACGACTTGATTCGGAAAACTTCTCACCGCCTGTTTCCTAGCGTCACAGACCTTCGTCTCTGTGGCTGGATGCACCGAGGCCTAGTCAGAGCAATTCTCGACTCGATTGACACGTCCAGATTGCACAGCTTCAAGTTAGACTCTCTGGATGAAGAAGGCGCCCTCCCGGGAGGCGGCCCAATTGAGCAAGGGACAGCTCGCAAGTTTTCGAAGAACATCAGGCAAGGACTCATCTCGGAGTACGAAGAGCTCGTCATCGACAATGATCTTTTCGAACGACAAGAGCAGTCTACTGCTGCGATTTTTCCGGGACCCATGTGGTTTCCACTGCGAGTGCTCTCGAGTGCCACTCTTGGTTCGCTATCGACCATGCGGCTGACTGTCTCGTCATTTGACGACAAGATCGACATACGCAACTCTTACACATCCTTTCGCCACGCGGCAAATCTGGTCCGCAATGCTTCGAGTACTCTCGAATCTCTGACCATCATCTTTGGAGAGTCGCCATACCTATACAATCCTCAGGGCGAGCGCTGCGGTACCCACGCTCTGCGAAACCAACAAAAGTTCTTCGAACAATACCAGGTTGGCAGCTTGTTCTCTGAAAGCGCTGTTGAAGACACTGCTGTATCGCATTTAGTACAGCTTTTCGGCAGCAGAAATGCTACCGTAGCTTTGGTCTTGTGGTATGCCATCTCTCGCAACTCTTAAGAACGACAATCCCTCGTCGTGTCGTTGCCGCGGAGGAAATCAACGTCTCTACTTCTTGCGGTGGTGACAAGATGAAAGAGAAGACAGAAGACAAGAATGTCGTCTAGTCGTCAACCGAGAATCTCACTATGGAAGCCTGTAAGCGCCGGACCGGGTTGTGAACAGGCCTGCCGTTTGCCGCCTTCAAAGCGACAAGGACCCTTGAGCATCAAGGATTGTTGACAAATGGCGCTCGAGATCTGTCGGGCGTTCAGCCATCATGATGAGCATTCATTATCTTTCTATCACCTCGAAAGTCTCTCGGCACTCACTGTCGGCCACCGTCTCCTCGTTCGCTCCTTCTTCTTCAACGCTGCATGCCGCATTGTGGGATGTCTGGAAAGTGGACCTTTGCGAACGCGCTCCGAGAATCTGACAGGATACCGGATGCGATGACAATTATCAACAATTGGCAATCAGGAGCTTTGCGCAGATCAAGACTCATATCGTGGATTCTGGTATGCTTCGTCACTTGCACTACCGTGCTCTACTGGTCAACAACCGTCATGTCGGACCTCTTTGCCGCCAGTATCATATCAAGCTTTCTTGGACAGCCCAGCGAAGAAGTGACCATCGTCGTTGCGAGCCAGACTGGCGACGATACCACATGGCTCGAAGCCTTCCCAACATGGAGACAGACCATCTACGTCACAAATGATCCCACTGCGGCTTTCACTGTACCAGTGAACAAAGGCCGCGAGGGCATGGCATATTTGACGTAGGCAAGATTCGGTGTGAGACCATGGCGGTGTGTTGTATTGATCTCATCACAGATACATCATCGATCACTACGACCGACTTCCGTCGACCGTGGTTTTCGCCCACTCCACTAGATATCAGTGGCACAACGATGATCCTTTGTATGATGGACAGTCCGTTCTGGCAAGATTGAACACGACCTACGTTCAGCAAGAAGGCTATGCTAGCCTAAGATGTGCCTGGGTTTTGGGCTGTCCGGCTGAGCTTCATCCACTCGACGAAGCAAAAGCCCCAGCTCCAGCCTCAGACCCGAACTCCAAAGATGCGCGAGTCGGATCCTTCTACAAAGCAGCGTTCGAAGATCTGTTTCCAGGCGAACCGGTTCCAGAAATTGTTGCTGCCCCCTGTTGTGCGCAATTCGCTGTGTCTGCAGACACCATCCGAAGGAGAACCATCGAGGACTACCAGCGATATCGGGGCTGGCTTTTGAGGACCGAGCTGAACGATTATTTGAGTGGTAGGATAATGGAGTACTCGTGGCATAGTAGGTATTGTCCTTCAGAAGACAGGCATCGTCTGCTGACAAGTCCAGTCATCTTTGGAAAAGGTCCGGTGCACTGCCCAGCGGCTCCTGATTGCTATTGCAACTTGTACGGATTGTGCAACAACTTGCCGTGCGAAACCGAAGGAAAATGTGAGGCAGTGTACAGACTGCCGCCATATTCTACACTCCCGAAGGGATGGCCAGACATCGACTGGACCGGTGAATCGCGCAACTCCGACGAGTTGAGAGTCAAGTTCGATCACGAATATAAAAATAGTCCGTGAAGCCGCGATCTCGTTATCGACCTTGGAATAGGATTGAACATATGATCTGGAAGCCCGGCTCCGGCATCTAGATGGACGCAGTGCAGACCAAGAAAACGCAAAGGCCGTCGTCCATGATGTTTATCCCTTGGCTAGGTGAACGTCCGCGGATCGGCTCGGAGGTCAGCAAACAACTCTTGATGAATCCGATAGCAGAGCGGTGTCGTTGCGTCTGCAAGCCTCTGGCTGGTACAACGGCAGACTTCAATGTATATGCAGATTGCGGGCCTGACTGTCGCACGGCAGCTCGATGTTTAGACAGAGGACTTCTTGTCGTAGTTCGTACACATGCTCACAGCAGCTTCGCGATGCTGTGCCTCCAGTAGTGACGATTGCAGAATCCTCGTTCAGCATGGATAAATTGAAGGACATGGAAGCAAGCAGCATCATTTCCCCTCATTTCACCCGTGGTCGCCAGGGCTGCCACCTGATGATTAACCGGCTCCACCACAATTCGTGCGAATCAGTTTCTCCGCCATAGTTCTACTCCGAGCAACGATCCTTTGCAAGGCTCGCCATGACCACGCACAGACACGATCTCGCTTCTCCACGTTGTTTCTCCGCTTCATCTCGCATGGCACGGACGATGCTCAGGTGGAGAAGCCGGGGATCTTCTCTCTCACCTTTCCGGGTATATGCTCGCCGCATAGCTGCACGCGAATGGCGGTGATGACCATGGGTGATGCTTTGTCGACTCGGTTCCTGCATGTGCGAGGGTAAAAGCCTGAAGCGAGCTGTGGTATTAAACGTTTGGCCAGGATGTTGTGTTTTCAGGTTGAACTTGCCTCTCACTTTCGCATTTGATTCTCACTCTTGCTCTTGACCGCATCTCACTTCACGGTGCAAAGGCAGGAAACAAGACATTTCTAGCACACAGCTCTGCACATCATGATCTCCTCAGTGCTCTCAGTGCTCACTGCGGCAGCTGCTGTGACCGCAGCAAGCTCGCCATTCCCGGCATTCTCTGGCGATCCGTTTCAAAAATACGAACTCAGCGCGAACGGCATCTCGGCATCGTTCATTCCATACGGCGCGCGATTGACGAGCTTGTGCGTCCACGACAAGAATGGAAACTGGCAGGATGTGGCGATTGGGTACGATGAGGGTAGCCAATATCTTCAAGACACCCTCACAAACCACACAAACTTTGGATCGCTCGTCGGACGTTATGCGAATCGGTATGCCAATGAAGAACCAAAATAGATGACGCCCATCGCTGACACATTACTCCAGCATCAAGAACGGCACATTCGAGCTCGACGGCCAGACCTACCACATCCCAACCAACGAGCACAAGGGTGCGAACACTCTGCACGGCGGATTGATAGGCTACGATCAACAAAACTGGACTGTCGTGGCGCAAAGCTCCAGCAGCATCACGTTCATGCACTATGATGCTGCCGATCAGGGCTTCCCAGGCGATCTCCTCAACTACGCGACCTACACTCTCGAAGATGACGCTTCGTGGACTTCCCGCATTGTGTCCATCCCACTCAACGACGCGACGCCAGTCATGCTGTCCAACCACGTGTACTGGAACCTGGGCGCGTTCGTCGACGAGGAAGGCGAGACAATCCTGAACCACACCCTCTACATGCCGTACGCGAAGCGCCGGATTGGAACGGATGGTATCCTGGTCCCCAATGGCGAGCTTCAGTTGGTGGCCGGCACTGGATTGGACTTCACAAAGCAAGGCACAACGATCGGCCAGAACATCAAGAACACACTCGACGCCTGCGGCAGCGGATGCGTCGGCATCGACAACGCGTTCATCACCGATCGCTCGCCGTACGCCGCTCAACGGGATCCATACCTCGAAGTTCTCAAGCTCTCCTCAGCGAGCACGGGGATTGAAATGACCATCCAGACGAACCAGGGTGGTATCCAGCTGTACTCATGTGGCGGCCAGGACGGTAGCATTCCGTTGAAGCAGAGTCAACAGCATGTCCAGGGACAGACGTCGTACATACAGAAGTATGGATGTTTGGTGATTGAGACGCAGGATGTAAGTGTTGCCTTTTCAAAGGGTGGGTCTGTGAGAGAAGCTAATCGTTTTGCAGTGGATTGATGCTATTAACCAGCCTCAGTGGGGTCGTGAGGACTTCCAGATCTTCTCCCGCACTACGGAGCCTGCGGTCAGCTGGTCGAAGTTCTCGTTCGGTCTTGTGGAGTAGGGACGATTGGAGGAGAGTGGTGTCGTTCGTAACGAAAGCAGAGTCGTGTCACGAGCAATAGCAGTAATGTATACGCATATGGCTCTCAAAACGTGAGCGTGAGCAGCATAAGCATACCTGTGCCCAAGTCGCCGTTCACTCCCGTTGCACATGAAAATGAGCTCTGAAGTTGTTCTTGAATTTATGTAAATAGGTGGCGTGGCCAATCTATTTCTACTAAACAGAAAGATTGTCACTGTCAGTTGCAGCCGTAGCTCTGGCTCGTAATGAGATACTGCCAAAATTCCGTCCATACCTTGTTGCCCATTTGAGCCGGCACTCTTTGTAGAGGTACCGTCTTCGAAGTCTTCGAGAGTGCGCCATATACTCTCCACCGGCGCCTTGCGAGGAAGAACACGGCTTCCTCGGAGAAGCCCTTTCTCGTGGTGACCTCCCTAAGTTATCGTCCGTTCTACCTTACCTCAGACGGCCAATGTCCGAAGACAACAAGGAGCCCGCTCGTTGTAGAGATCTTCCTTGTTCCATCTATTGCCCTCTGTATTCTTGAATTGTCTTGATGCCCACGTTCGCTGACGTTGACATAGGCTTCTCTCGACGTATCCCTTGCATCAAGCACGTCTACAATGCCACGCACTCATCTTTTCACCGTATCTTCTTCTCATCTGTTTCCCTCTTACTTGTTCCCTCGATTCCCTCTTTTTCCATTTTTATCGCTCTGTATACTAGAGCCGTTTTCAATACTCCAGGTCAGTTAGGAGCGTCGTCGGACGTATTGTACGCTTCGTAGAGTCTATCGTTATCGAGTGCTCGTTGGCTCTGTGTAAGATGCGGCGTTTCGGCTAGGGACAGCGTCGTTATCGTCGAGTTGGGGCCCGGGAGAAGGAGGACAAGCGTCCATCGCGATTGTTGGAGATGAAGGAAGTCCAATGGGCAAGTCCTCAGCGTTCAAAGTCCGGTCCGCGACCAGGAAGATGGTCGAGCCACTGTCGTCGATTGCGAATAGGTTCCTGCAGAGTCAGTCGTGTCTTTCCTGCCACTGCTGGAGTAACAGAATGGTGAGGTGAACGGAGACTGAGCTCGAAAGAACAGGTCCCATGTGGTCCCATTTAGCATGCACTTGACTTGAAGTGATCCCTCTGCCTCCTGCTCCCTTGGAGGGTACTGTCCCTTCGCTGACGTCTCCTACCTTCACTCCCCCCTTGTTTCGCTCCCATGATGCTCTTCCACGCAGCCGAGGCCCTCCTCCGCCATCATCCGCTGCAGGGTGTGTAGTCGACGTCTGTAGGGCGTCGTACTGGCGGTGGTGAAGGAAGGCGAGGCCGTCTACAACGACAACGACCTACATTGACCGTGTTGAGTCGGCTTGTGCAGTGACAAGGCACACGGAGCGGTCAGTCTTGCGAAGTGAGATCAAGACTGAACATCACCGTCGCGTGAAGCATCCGTCCGGCACCCGCATGAAATATCTAGCTGATACCTTGCTGTCGCCCTGCCAATGGACAATGGAGTGAATAACTCATACCGGTCTCAAGTCTACTATTGTGGTGTTATCAAATTCTGGATCAACCTTCGACCTCGCTCCGTCCTCGACACCTCTACCTCGACCACGCCGCAACACCACTCACCGCGCCGCACAATATCATCACAGCAAGGTGAACGCACTCACTATCATACAGAGGTCGCCGTCACTCTTCGACTTCACATTGCCGCTCTTCCAATCTCTCCATTTGACAGCAACAACCACCACGCTCGTCACGTCACAACCGTCACGATGGTCAAGCGCAAGCACGACTGGGAGCCGCTCGAGGTTCGCCTGGCGAAGACCTTCTGCTATTATTGCGACCGTGAGTTCAACGATGAAAAGGAGCTCACCGATCATCAAAAGGCCAAACACTTCAGGTGCAGTCAGTGCAACCGTCGCCTTAACACGGTAGGCGGTCTCTACGTTCACTTGGAGCAAGTACACAAGATCAAACTCACCGAAGTCCCCAACTGCACCATCGAAGGTCGCGGCATGGTCGTCAGAGAGCAAGAGATCTACGGAATGGTCGGCGTCCCTGAGCACCTCATCAAGGCCCGCATCGCCGAAATCACCCAGGCGTTCTACAGCGAAGAGGCCGAGTACCGCGCGAAGACCGGCAATTCTCTCGACACCGGAAACGTCGTCGCCCCAGAGATCAAGAAGCAGAAGAAGGAACAGGATATGAAGAAAGGCGTGGCGGGAGCGAAGGAGGAGATTGCTCGCAGAAAAGCCGCGCAAGCTGCCGCAAAGGCTGCTGCTGAGGCCGGACACCCTCCTCCATCAGTCTCGCCAGGCGTGCCGTCGAACACTGAAGAGGCGACCGCCGCTCCATACACACCGCCGACCGCGATGCAAGTTCCTGTGACGATGCAGCACAACAGCGGACAGCCTGCACCTTTCAATCACACCAGTCAGTACACCCCACCACACCACATGTATCAACCTGCCTACCACAACGGCGGCATGCAAGCCCAGACCCCAAACGTCTATCACAACGGCGGCATGCAAGCACAGCCCCCAAATGTCTATCACAACGGCATTCAAGCTCAGGCCCGACCCGGCATTTCAATGTACGGTGCTGCATCCCCCTACAATTCATCGTTCAGCCATCAGAACGCTGCCGCGGCTCGCATGGCACATGGCCCACCTCACACCACCACTCTGCCGCCGGCCCAACACCACGGACTTCCCCCTCGTCCCACCTCCGGCTATCCACTCTACCCAACCGCCCCTACCCAAGCGTCCGGAGCTTCCCTACCTCAGAAAATGGCCAAACTCCCGACTCCGGTGAGTGCTGCTCCCAACGGCCCGCAGAACATCGTCTCTCACCAGGTTCCCGCGATGAACGGCCAGGGTGATACGGCCGCCGCAGCGCCCGGTCCCCAAGGTAGGGAAGTGGCCGCCGTTGCAGAGATCCCGCTCGCTGCTCCCGAGAGTAAGTTGTCCGACCCTGATTCCAAATGCTACACCATGCTAACCAAACCTGTAGCCGCGATCGAAGCGCCTGCCCCTGCCCGGGCCCCAGGCCTGGTGATGGCGATCAACGACGAGCCCTGGGAGGAGAGGCGTGCGCGGGCTCCCCGTTACTTGGAGCGCGTGCGCCAGTTTCTAGGTTTTTAGCGGGTTTCATTTTTCATTCTCGGTTTTCGCGGGCGTTCACGCGCGGTAAGTGAAAGTTTTCACGTTTAGCCGCTTTCCAAAATGTAAGAAATGTTCTCTTGTGAGTGCTCTCTCTCTATCGCTCTCTTGATCTCCCCGTGAATGACCATGCCGCTCTTGAAGATACTGTTGGTACAAGATTAATCGTTCCCGCAGAGATGTTTTTGGCCCTGGAGAGCTGTGGCATATGGATTCTCAGGTAAGTGAAAGTTTTCGCGTTTAGCCGCTTCTCGGAATGAAAGAAATGTTCACTTGTGTGTGCTCTTTCCATCGCTCTCTCTGTCGCTTTGTAGATAACTATGCTGCTTATTACGCTTCTGTTGGTATAACATAAATTCACCCGGTGGAGACGTTGTTTTGTAGAGAGGTGGGATTCCTGGTCAGTGTGAAGTCCCTTTACGTCGGCCGGTCCCTCGATGCAGGAGTTGTTCACTTGTGAGTGCTCTATCTCAATCTCTTTGTAGATGACCATGCTTTGCAATGCTTTCCTATTGGTATAACCGGAATCGCTGTCGCGGAGCTGTTTATTTGCAGAGAGGTGGGCTTTTCGGTCAGTGTGGAGGTCCTTTGCGTTGGCTTTCCCTTAACGCAGGAGCACCATGGTCACTTGAGAGCTCTCTCGATCGCTTGCCAAACGGCCAAGCTGTTCATTGCGATGCTGTTGGTATGAGACCAAGCGTTCTCGCAGAGCTTAACGACTCCACCGGAGACCTTCCCACGGTCGACTCCTCCACCCCGCCGCGAACTGGGCTTTTCGGTACCGCAACCGACGCCCTTCCTCCGGTCGACGTCGCAGCCGACAACCCTCATCTTGTCGCAACCGGCAACGTCACTCCTGTCGAAGCCGACAAATTTCCTCCTGTCGAAACCGCAGTCGACAACCTTCCTCTTGTCGCTCAGGCAAACGCCGAGCAAAGCTCAACCACCCTCGCGCATTGGGCGGGTCTGCCGGCCACCCCACTGCCCTTCCGCAAGCTTGTCGTCATCGACGATCGGAATATGCAACGAATCTGCAAGTGGGATCTGGCGAAGCAGGGCAAATACTGCCCGACAGGCTGCCGCGCGCCATCGACATCTGTCCAGAGTACAAGGGGTACATCACCGGCCATGCGCGTGAGCCTTGCCCTCATGGTGAATACGCCATCCAGCATCCCCAGGACGGCAATCCTCAGCGGATGCCGATCCACGCGATGCCGAACTGGGCACATCGGCAAGTGTTCCAGGTATAGTTTCTTTACTTCAGCCTTCCCTTAATGCAGGATTCGTTCAGTTGTGGGAGGTCTCTCGATCGCATTGTGAACGGCCGCGGTACTTATCGCTCTTCTGTTGGTATAAGATCAAGCGTTCTCGCAGAGCTATCTTGTGTCTGCGGAGCTGTAGTCACATCGGCAAGTATACTAGGAGAAGTTTCTCTAGCTTGGCTTGCCCGCAATGCACGACTCCATCCCTTGTGGCAGCTCTCTCAATCCTATTCTGAACGACCATGCCGTCGCGATAACGCTGTTGGTATAGTATGAGTCGTTGTCGCAGAGCCAAAAGCCGCAGAGCTGTAGGCATCTCAATCGAGTTGGAGAGGACAACGCTGCTTAACGCTCTTCTGCTGGTACGGAATCACCTAGCGCTGTAGAGAGTCTATCTGCAGAGCTGTGTGCTTCTCGACTACTCCCGAGACCACGCTGCGTATCGCGATGCTGTTGGTATGGAATCAAGCGTTCTTGCGGAGCCGTTGATCTGCAAAGATGAGGATTTCTTGGTTATGAGTCCGAGTTCCATGCCGCTCGATGCTCTTGTATTGGTATGAAATTGATCGTTCTTGCGGAGAATATACAGGTACAAACAGAGCTGGAGACTTCGTGATGTGGCAGAGTTCCGTGCTGCTTAATACACTCCCGTTGGAACGGAACGAGATTAATCGTTGTCGCGTAGACGATTCTCTTCGCAGAAGCGTAGGCTTTTCAGCCATGTGTCCGATTTCAATGCCGCTCAATGCTTTTCTATTAGTATAGCATAAGTCGTTGTCACCGAGCTGACATCCGCAGAGCTGTACATCTTAATCGCATCCAAGCCTGGTACAATCACCTCTCGATCTCAACAACTGTTCTGTTCCAGCTTCCAATCACACTCCCACCCACGACACCATCGCCAGCGCCGCCTGTCATGCAATATCTCAACATTGTGCAGAGCGTTGTCCAGAAATTCTGTCTCGCGCAAATGCCAGACCCTCCGGTGTGCCCTCGACGAGCAGTACCAGCTGGAGATGACCACGCTGCTCAATGCCATACCGTTGGTCCAAGATCAATCGTTGTCGTGGAGACGGGATTCTTCGCAGGGTCTGTTGTATCTGCAGAGCCGTGAGTTTCTCGATCACTCTCAAGATGACTACGCAGCTCCATGCTGTTCTATTGGCACAACATCGACCGCCATCAGCAACGACTCCGCGCAGCGCTCTTCTCACACCATGCAAGAACATCCATGGCTTGCACGTGTCAAAGGGAGTTATTTGAGATGTGATCGAGAATGAGAGTTTGGGCTGGCCTCACCCCACGCGGTCGCAGAGGTCTCGGGTCTGCCAAGCTGCGGGCTTCTCGACGCTGTGAGACAACCACGCTGCTTGATGCTCTTCTGTTGGTACGACGTTTACCGTTGACGCAGAGCTGGCTCTTCTGCATAGACGTGGATGTCTCGGATACACTGGAAAAGACTCCACTGCTCAACGCTCTTATGTTGATATGACATCAGCCGTTGTCGCAGAGCTCTTGAGTCTGCAGACCCGATGGCGGTGGATGAATCGCTGCTGAGGAGCTATTGTATCTGCAGAGAGCCGCGGGCTTCCCATTTCGTTTTAAGATAATCGCGCTGTTCAGTGCTCTACTTCTGGCATAGCATGAGTCTCTACCGCGGAACGGTCGAATCTGCAGAGTTGTGGGCTTCGCCATGAAATGTGAGAAGACTACGCTGCTCAAGGCTCTTCTGTCGGTATAGCATCGAGCGTCGCGCAGATTCGTTGAATCTGCAGAGCTGTGGGCTTCTCGGTCCTGTCCTGAGATTTTTATGCCGCTGCAGTTGTCGTTAGGGAGTCGTTCGGAAGTCGTGCCATGCAGAGCTTCTCAGTCATGGTGTACGAGACCGACGCTTCTCTCAACGCTGTCCAGCTGGTGAAAGCCGTGAGTTGCAGCGGCGTCATTGTATCTGCAACAAGACATACCGACGAAGGACGTCGATCGACCGCGCTGCCCACTGCCAATTGTTGCACATATGCACAAGGTACCGATGAGACCAGGAGACAGAGATACTGCTGTGGTGGTCTTCGATCGATCAAGAGGCGTGTGTTATGCATTGATAGCAGTATGATAATGCGCTGCATACTTGCTTGTACTCTTCTCTCTTCCATCCTGACGCAGAATGTTCCGGCGAGATTTGCACAGCAGAAGACCTCTGCAGCAGGCTCCACGAAGCGATCGATACAAGTCCGCCAGCGCAGAAGTATCACCGTCTCCAAACAACGCCGTTCGGGCCTCCTCCGGCCCACCGGAACACACGGATTCGGCGGGCTCGAGCAGCCCTCCGTTCACGATCAAGACCTACAGCCCACCCTCCTGGAGCCTCAGACGCAACAGACCTTCCCAGTGAAGCGCAAGGCAAATACCAACGACCGATTCTCTTCACCTCAGATTGGGACTCCCAGCATCATCAGCTTGAGTGACCCGGCCACGAGGCGGCGTCGCGGGCGAATGTTCCGGACATTGTGCGAGTCTCCTCCTTCTCGATCTTCACTCATCAATTTCAGAGAGACTTGTGCCGCGTCCGCCTCCTGGTTCCGAGATCGGAGCTGGCCGGGGGCAGTACTTCAATCAGGGTAGTGACAGGGGCGATGAGCGGCTTGCTCTGGCTCAGGGGTGGGCTTCTGCAGGTCGCCATCGTCGTTCCTGGTTGAGGACTGTAGTCGGGTGAGTGGTAATCAGGCTCGTGAGTCGTGCAAACTTTTGCTTCTCTCGTTCTTCCTGGCGTGTTGTTCTACTTGTTTCCATGCTATTCCTCGTCCTTCCCTGGTTGCATGTCCGTCATCGCGGTGGGGAGGTCTTAATGTCCGGACAGCTCTCGAACTAGTCCGCGATCGATGCAGATCGACGCAACAACGCGAGCGGCGTCCCAGCGTAGGCATGGGCTGTATAGGACAGTGATCGGGTGGGGATTCGAATGGAACGTTCGTTTGAAGCTGCTGATGCGAAGTCTGTACGTGTTAACAATGAGGAAGACTAACAATGCGAACGCAATGATAGGACGGCAACGGTGGTTGTGCTGTGACGCTCTCGGGCATTCGTTCTTTAGTCTAGGATGGCTCCTCTTGTACCATCTTCCTTATTCTTTCCTGTAGCCCCTCGCGCCTCGTTCTGATCGCTTGTTCATCGAACCGCATGGAGCGCTCTTGACGGCCGGAGAGTCGTCGAAATCGATGTGGACCGATGCAGCGACGAGAGCTGCGTGCCGGCGGAGGGGTGGGTCGTGCTGAGCTTGACGGAGGATGAGAGTCGAATGGAAGTGTCGATATCAAGCCATTCGCGGTATCAGCGCACAGTAATGCAGGCAGCATGATCGTGACAATCGTGGGCCGATGCTTGTTGCGTACAGCTTGCTGAGTGTCGTTCGCCGCTCTCCGGTGACCAACCGTCGTTCAAGACCTCCTACCGGATGGATGGTCACCAGTGCTGTTGTAATCGATCGATGAACGACGAGACTGCTTGCTTGCCATGCTTGTCCTTTGTGATCAGCGTGATCGCATCCGTTCAGAGAGCGGCAGCATTGAAGAGCGACCCTCAGCGAGCTCAACCGGCCTCAGCTCCCCACGAAGCACCTTCACCTCCTGCTCCTGCCGCCGTCGACACCCCTGTCAACAAGTTTCCGGTGACTCAGCTTGTTTGTCTTCCTTCAAATTCTCTGCTTCACTTTTTCTCTTCCTCTTCCTCTTCCTCTTCCTCCACCACAACCAACACACATGCTTTTGCAACAACACCCTCCGCCTTCGGGCTTTTGATGGATCTCATCACAACGATCGATCAGATCAAGCTCCATTCTTTTTCCTGATGAAAGAATCGGCGTTGGCATTGGCCACCGCGGCCGTCACTTCGCCGTGACAGGTAAGCAAACACTTCATACATCGACCATCACATTCTCTTGCATCACATGCTGACCATTGACCTGCAGATGATGAAAACCATCGCCGCCAGCTGTCTGCCTCTCGGCTTTTTTTCCGGTCGTTTCAAGAACTCGCCGTCGCCGCGCCCGATGACCTCGCCGCCAAACGCATCGTCGCGGCCTGCCAGGTGATGGTCGACAAGGAGAAGAAGACGGTCCGCGACGCCAAAGCCGCCGCCGGCGAAGCCACTCCATCCGCCGCGACTCCCGCCGGCAAGGGCAAGGTACGTCCTTCTGCTTCGCGAGCGGTTCTTGGTATGCACTCCCTCCATGCCATTCATTACAACCCTCTGACCAGTCTCGCAGGTTCTTCTGCTTTCGAGAAGGTAGCATGTGGTAGACCGGCGGTTTGCCGTCTTGGTACGTTGATGATCGGTTTCTTTTCTTTCGATCATTCCACTGACAGTCTTTCAGAGCTCCGACTTTTGCCGTCGACCGCCCCTATGAAGGACTCACAGCGACCCCTCTCCGGAGGAAGCTGCCTGAGGGGTGGAAGATGGCATCAAGGTTGCCAGCTTGAAGACGGCGCCGCCGGTCCCGGTCGCAGTCCCGTACGATTCCACCGCTTCCTGCTTCAACCCTCGGTCGTCGTTCAGCACTGGTAGCTTCAGCAGCACCATGAGCTCCATGGGAACCCTCAACGACTCGCAGCCGATGAAGATTGACAACACTCGCGACTACCGGTACAGAGAGAAGCTGGAAGATGAGCGTCACAAGCATTGGCGCTGGCCGCTGGCCGTCTTGGTACGTCAATGATCGATTCTTGACTGTTTCCAGCCTCACTGACATTGTTCCAGAGCTCCGGCCTGTGCCATCAACCGCCCCGATGAAGGACTCACAGCGACCCCTCTTCGGAGGAAGCTGCCTGAGGGGTGGAAGATGGCAGACAGCGCCCAAGCAAGAAGTGTCAGACATTGCAGACAAGGTCGCTCCACCACCGTCCTTGGAAGTCGCCATCGCGGAGCGCCGCAGAAAGACCAAGGCGGCAAACTTGAAGCTGTTCCCATTGGCATTGGGCGTTGGGCGTTGGTCAGGGTCAATCCCCTTCGCCGCCCTCGAGCGACGCCTACAGTGGACCGTTCACACCCGACACTCAGGAGACGGATGAGGGTTCTTTCCCCTGCCTGCATGCAGCACCGGGCTCCATCATCGATGCAGCATGCCGACTTCCACCCGCACTCGCTTTCATCGTGGCCCACCATGGTGGGACATCGCTACGATGCAGCAGCCTACCCTGAGGTCCCGGCATACACCCAGCATGACTCTTCCTTCCTCGACATGCACACTAGACGCAATGTTGCACTCCCAGTCACCGGTTCACTGCAAGAGGTGGAGCCTCGAGTCCCAAGACCGATGAGGACAACCAAATCATCAGGGTCCGGCTCCGGCGGCAGACATCATCAAGCATCTCGCTGCGTTCTTCATATTTTTGGATCGGCATACCAAGCGCCGCCGTCGCCGCTTCGAAGACCGATGGGAAGTGGTTCTTGATGGTGATTGATGGCAAGGTCAAGGTGGAGGTGAAGGTGGAGGTGGAGGTGCAGGTGGAGGTGCAGGTGGAGGGTTTAGTGTACATACCTACAGCAAGAACATTCTTACATGCTCACGTCTCATCGCTGCTGTCGTCAATCCTCAAATCTCACTCATTCTATCGTTGCTGCGTTCAATGCTCGGCTTCCTCGTCTCACTCGTCTCACTCATTTGACGTGCTGCCAGCTGTCGATGCCGCGAGCGACGTCGACATACGCCGCCCTTCTCGAGTCTTCAATGACGCCCTCAGATGACTGGTAACGACAGGATGGATGAGCGAAAGCCTCTGGCCGATGTGATGCTGTTCTCCCACATGCCAACAGAACCATTCACTGCTGTAGGCGTGTCTTTGTCAGACTGTCACCTGATTGGTTCGGCAAAGGAACTTTCGGGAGCTCTGCTGTGAGAGATCAAAGTGCCACCAGGATCGTGACGTCTGTTGTACAACGCAATCATGGCCTTCATGCTCCGGCGACCGTTCGCTGTCGCAGGCGCCCTCGCCAAAGAACTCCCCAAGACCGCACCGAAATCCGCCTTCCGCGGCTTCCAAACCCAAGCGCAAGCACCCATCAAACAACAGTCCATACTCAAGCAATCTACACCTCTACGCAGCGCATTCGGATCCAGCCAACAAAATGCCTTCCGCCAGACCTTTCGCCAATCCTCGCGAGGCTACCAGACGCAAGCACCAGCCAACCCTCTCGCGCAAGGCAACATCACGCAACGCCTCATCTATGGCGGAGCCATCTTCGGCGGCACTTTGGTCGCCATTAACTTTATGTTCAACCGCGAGACCCGTGAAGACGGCGGCATGCCTCCTTTCGAACGGAGCTACTTGAACGATACATTCATGCACACCGGCCTGGGAATCGGAATCATCGGAGTGGCAGCAAGAGCTTTGCATATGAGTGGGTGGTCGTACAGGCTCATGTCGGCGAACCCGTGGTTGGTGCTCGGTATTGGTCTCGTGGGATCGATTGGTACGATGATGGGATGCAGAGCGACGAGTCCGGATAACTATGTCGTCAAGTATGGACTTTGGGCGGGGTTCAACTTGACACAGGCTGCCTTGCTTTCACCGATGTTGTTCTTTCATCCTGCAATTCTGGCAAGAGCTGGTTTGTATACAGTGGGAATGATGGGCTCGATCGCTTTTGTGGGCGCTACGGCCAAGCAGGAGAAGTATCTGTATATTGGTGGACCACTGTTGGCTGGTGTTGCGATTGTGGCGCTGAGTGGTTTGGCGCCGCTGGTGCTGCCTGTGACTGCTACGCGCACGCTGATGCTTACTGAGAAGTTGTGGTTGTATGGAGGTAAGTAAAAGCGAGCATTCTGATCCGCATCCGAGAAGGTTGCTAACGGTACACAGGTCTCGCCGTCTTTGGCGGTTTCACGCTCTACGACACTCAAAAGATCCTCGCTCACGCCCGCATGGCTGAGCGTGGTATCTTCCGCCGTGACGCCGTCAACGAGTCCATCTCGCTTGAACTCGACTTCATCAACATCTTCGTCCGCATGGTCCAGATCCTGGCGATGCAACAGGGACGAAGAAAGTGAACGGGTTGCAAGAGTGCAGGAGATCACTTTCTGATATTAGCGGCATGACGAAACGACACTGGAGTTGCTGGACTTGCAAATCTTCAGGATCAAGCGATTGTTGGAATTAAGGTTGGACAAATACCAGATTGTATGTACAATTTATCTTTCGAAGTGTATTGACGCTCTTCGCTCTTCACTACAACTCCTACTTGACCACGAATCCCATCTCTTCCGACACGGACATGTCGGGGTAGCTGATCCCAGCTCTCAGCACTTGCAGCTATCCATGTTACTCTGCGTCCATAGAAGTAGGCACCCCGCGCGACTTACATGCAGCAGCAAGGAGCTACAAAAGAAGTACATAAGGATGCAGGTAAGCAGTGCATCGACATGCCCATTTTTTTTTCTCATCAACTTCGCAAAGATGGCGTTACTGGCGTTACGAACAGTCAATACTAATGGCATCATGGCCCATCTGGCCTCGTATATCCTTCCTGTTCTCTTCCTCCTGTTCCTGCTGTCCTTCGTGCCCGCTAAGTTCAATGGCCTGAACAAGATACCTGGTCCAACCATCGCTTCTTTCACTAAGCTCTGGCGTCTATACGACGTCTGGCAGGGCCAAGCGCACTGGACTGCTATAAAGCTTCACAGAAAGTACGGCAAGCTTGTCAGGATTGCTCCAAATGTTGTCTCCGTCGGCGATCCGGACGAGATTCAAAGGATCTACAACATCAAGGGAAACTTTACAAAGACGGCCTTCTATCCGATACAGAGTATCTCTTGGCAGAAGAAGCCGCAACCGAATCTCTTTTCAGAACGGAACGCGGCAGAGCATCGAGAGCAAAGGAAGAAGGTGGCCAATGCTTATACGCTGGAGTCTTTGTTGAAGTCGGAACCTGCAATCGACGAGTGCACCAAGCTCTTCCTCAGTAAGATGGGAGAGTATGCCGATCGCGATGAGCCAGTGGACTTGGGACAGTGGTTACAGTACTACGGTATGTATGCTAGTTCCCCTTCTGCCAAACTTGTCTAACACATCGCAGCATTCGACGTAGTCGGCGAGCTGACCTTTGCAAAGAAGCTCGGTTTCTTGGAAAAGGGCGGAGACGTGGACGGCATCATCGAGGCCATTGAAGGAATGTTGATATATGCCTCGCATTGCGGTCAAGTCCCTGAGATGCACCCGTGGCTGCTGGGAAACCCGCTCTTCCCATTCATACTTCCTGCCATGGAGACTTGGAACGGTGTCCTAATGTTCACGCTGAAGGCCATCAACAGTCGTACCACCTTGTCTCGGGACGGAGAACTGGAGCTGGATGAGAACCGTGTTGGTAACGACTTCCTTTCGAAGTGGGCTGCTGTCAAGGCTTTTGATCCGCTCAAGATGAGCACGCGGGACGTTGTTGTGCATCTTAGTGGCAATGTAAGGTCAAGAAAATATCTGGAGAAGGATGGGAGACTAACCTGTGACTAGGTGTTTGCTGGAAGCGATACCACGGCAATCGCCCTCCGAGCGATCTTGTACTTCCTCATGAAAAATCCCGACAAGCTCCGCAAGCTGCAGCGAGAAATCGACGATGCCCACACTGCCGGGAATCTGAGCGATCCCATCAGCGACAAGGAAGCACGAGACCTGCCCTATCTCAACGCCGTGGAGAAAGAAGCAATGAGACTGCACTCCTCAGTGGGTCTCCTCCTTGAACGTCACGTCCCGGCAGAAGGCGCAACCATTTGTGGAGAGTTCATTCCAGGCGGCACAATCGTCGGAATCAACCCTTGGGTACTGCAATACGACCCTGAGGTGTTTCCAGATCCGGAGTCCTTCAACCCGGAACGCTGGATCGATTCCTCGCCCGATCGGCTGGCTGCTATGGACAAGTCGTTCTTCACGTTTGGTGCGGGTAGTCGTGTTTGTCTTGGACGGTATATTAGTATGATTGAGATGCGGAAGGTGATCCCTCAGCTTTTGAGGGAGTTTGACATCGCCTTGCAAGGAGATGGAGATTGGAAGGTGAAGAATGTGTGGTTCACGCAGCAGGATATGCCGAAGTGTATCATGAGGAGGCGGTCGAAGATGGAGTGATTGATGACATTGCGTGAGGTCATCGATAATGCGTTCGAGGAGTTGCAATTGTTCAAGACGTCGGAAATGAAGTGGTATCTCGCCGAAGCCGAATCCTTCGACAAGCATCAATAAATTTCAGCTATCTCGATCCTTCAAGAACATATACAGAATCAACACATTGACCGATTGACCAAAGTTTCCACTCACACACGAGCGCGATGGCGCTCGCACGGCTACTTACAATCTTCACAATCGTGCTTTTCGCCAACGCCGCCCAACGCCAACTCACCACAACCTCCTTCTCCACCTGCATCGCCAACAGCACCATCACCGCCTCCTCTTTCAACGTCACAATCTTCGAAAACCGAACCGTCTCCTTCTTCCTCAACGGCACAAGTTCCGTCTCCGCCCACGAATTCGTCGGCTTCCAACTAAATGTCGCTGGCGAACAGAAATGGGGATATACCTACGACCCATGCGTGGACTCCTACCCACTGCTGGCGAGCTTCTGTCCCAACATACCGGAGGGTGAGGTGGTGAGGACGCAGAGCTTGCAGTTGCCTGCGAAGGTGTTTTCGGGGGATTTGTTTGGGGCTGAGAGGTTGGATGCGGAGTTTCGGTTTGTGTCTACGAATGAGACTTCGTTGAATAATGTTGGGTGTTTGGAGGCGAAGTTGACTAATGGTGGGAATGGCTCTTCTTCAATGACAGGAGCCGATCGAGACTCTGGCGCTGAAATGGGCTATGTCAATTGGGCTCTCATGGTGTAAGTGAAGCCTGTGTGAACCTTCGGAAAGCAAGCTGACGTCCATCAGGTCCTTGATGGCAATAGTAGGAATCGGCAGCATTCTATAGACGATGTCATAACATAGTCGCTTTGCTCTTCCCTCGGGAAGCACAGTCCTTTGCTCCATCTTTGTGGATGCGATCGCTATCGTCGATCAGCCACGACATCTTGACACTCGACCATGGTGCAGCAACATACCAGAACCGTTTCTTCGTCGCACCACGTACCTCACTCTGTCCATGCTCATAGAATAGACCGAATCCTTCATCAACACGAGTGGCTCACAACTTTGGGTCGCACGCGGGAATCAGAGGGTGTAACATGTGGCGCCTGACTCGAAGGTACCTCGAGGAACGGTTGCGGTGACGTGCCGCTGGGACGCTTCGAGGAAGTGCCCTGAGACAACAGAGACGTACCGAGACTTTGATGTTTCTGCACTCTTGTGAGTCGACTCTTCGTGGAATGACGACGATGCGACTGGGTAGTGTAGAGGTTAGATGGACGGGCACTAACGGATGTCCGCAGTCCAATGCATGGCGGGTGAAAGAGGAGAAACCGATGTTGAAGATTCAAAGACACGGTTTCACGCATATCTCTGATTCCAGCAAGGGTTGTCTACAACGATGTTCGAGAATACAGTCAACTGGATGGCGGTACTGCCTCGTCGCCGGGCACTACCGGGTGTACGCAGCCGAATGCATGACGGGTAGAATGGGAGAAACCGACGTTTGATGCTTCAAGACATGTTCGTTCGCGGTTTTACGTTCGACTTTGATTAATTGTCGTCAAATGTCTTGCGTTCTACTCGTCGGTCATGATCGGCTTGCAGACGGGCTTTAGCGGGTGTACACTGCGAAATGCAAGGCCGCTGAGAGGGCGATTTCGGCGAATTTGTAACGGTCGGCGTTGAGACCTCATTGATGATTGCCGTTGCGCTCCGCATGGCTTCGCAAGCCTGGTTCATGACGGAGCACAAAGTCGCAGTGAATATTGCGAAGAGGACTGTTGACGATGCGATCAGTCCGTGGAATTACTCATCACGTACGTTGGCAAAGAAGTAGTCCACAACGTCAGCCCACTTGTCACCACGCATAGTGAATGCATAGAACGCTCGTGCAATGGTCGTTACGATCCCGCCGTATCGATCCTTTGGAAAAACCACTCATCCACGAACTTCCTCAATTGCCCGCGAATCTCGTCCTGCTCGAGCGGGCACTCAACTTCGTCTGGGCCGCACTTTACAAAGAAGTCATCGGCATGTTGTCCTTGTTTCTGGTCAAACACATACGCATTTCCATCCGTTAAAAGAGGACCTCCAGGTCGAATAGGCGAGACGACAGTTGAGTAGCGGAAGCCGTCCCACTGCCCGTTCCCGAAGACGATTCGATTTCTGCAGTCGATGTTCCAACCACGCGTGACAGTGTTGCGGTCAGATGGAGTGATGCCCCCAGCCCAGCCGTAGGTTTCGCCGTTTGGACCTGGAGGGAACCGAAGGGCGCATTGTGCGTACCACTATCCCGGAACTATCAGGCGGCTGACAATGCTGGGACGATCGTCTGGGGCGCCAGTGTCCCACATCCCGATCTCGTTGCATTGCAGCCGTTGGTAGGCTCGTTGAAAGTACGAGTCGTCCGGTCTCGTGTCGCTCCCAGGAGGTGAAGTCGGATCGTGGGTGTCGAAGCAACATGTCGACGCGTTGGCATGACCGTGGCACGGATTAGGTACGCGAATCCAGTACACCACTGGTCGCACGCCTGAGGAGGATTCCAGTCTGCTTTCCATATAGCGGCAAAGTTGACGAGGGCTTTGTCCAGACCAATACTAGTAGCTGGAGCTCCTCCAATGGCGTCGAGGCCTCCTTCGATCCCGTCACAAATTCCTCCGGGGTCGTCATCTGGGAAAACGACGCAGTAGGCCAGCGGAGCCATTCACCAGGATCTCATCGATATGCGCAGCGACAAGTTGAAGGTCCTTTGTGCAATTCCGGCGGAACACTTCCTCCCCAATCACATAGTATCCGAAGTTATCAGGGACAACCTCGACGATCGCGCTGGAGTATAATATGCCCAAAAAGTACCGGGATGGAGCTGAGCAAGCCACGTTACAAGGGCGCCGCCATCTGATTCTCCAGTGGCGGTCCAGGGTACATCCCCACGCAGGGTAGTACAGTTCGTGCAAGATTCAGAAGGAAGTTCATGGACGGCCTGAGGCAGCAACGACCTGACCCTTGACCGTCCTTTCGACACCTTGCTACCAACATCAACATTGCTTCAATCTCCTCTTTTCCTCTTTTATTGCAGGTGGCTGGTCGGCAAAGAGATCCACGCTCGCAATTTGTCTTTGAGGCTTTGAGTCGAGAGATGGCATGGTTTTGACGTGCTCGACATCATCGCCATGGGTCCCCAGCGACCGGAACCTGGCGGAACAAGCACGATCCTTCATCACAGCATCATCTAACATCAACAACGCTGACATCCCGTTTTCAAAGTTTCGCTAATCAGTATGCGCACGTACATGTCCGGCTGACCTCGCAGAAGAAAGATCGAGCACGGTATGTCAACGAGAAATCCCATTGCATGGCTTAGAAGGCCAGAGCCTGAACACCCAGGCAAGGTTATACCAGGTAAGGCGGCCAAGCCAAGCACAGCAACATTATGATCCCAGAAGAGCCGCAAGGTTTAGGAGGTCTATTTTCTGCGTTTGGTTTGCCGGTACAACGCGGCCAGCCAGGAAATTGCCAGCATTCGACTTTCTGATGGAAAGTCATCTTTGGTTGTTTTCTTCTTACTTCCACGAATCTCACCAGAAATTCTATACTCTACCAGGACTTGGAACGCGTCGGGAAGCCGGGATGTTAGAGGGATCGCGTTGAGAGGCATGGGCTCTTCCACTCTACTGCTGTGGCTGGTAGGCGGTGCCCAGCTCCTGCGCACCGCAGGTGGCAGCAATGTCACGGCTGGAAATTCATCCACATCTCATGCAGGAAACGTCGCGTCGTACATCAATCATGGCATTGAAATCCCATGTTCGACAACATCAAGCAGTAACTGGACATACACGAATGGCCTGCCCAAAACCAGCATGCCGGCCAGCTCGACGTCACCACTCTCATCGATACCAGCATCCACTTCGACGTCCTCATGCACATCAACAATGTCGCCCACCTCAATCTCATATTCCAACTCGATGACGAACGATTCGACTCCTGTGACTGGGTCCGGCAAAGCCTTTGCCAGCAGTTGCGAGGCGGCCCTATACAAGTGGCACACAGCATCAGCCATGGACGGATCTGCTCACCTGGTCAACATAACTATCACGTACGTGAATTATGCCAAAGACTACCAACCGCCAGTTGCGGCCACCAGCCTGGTCACCCTCTGCGATGGAAACCCGCGCGTAGTTGGCTCAGCGAGCTATCTCAACGTCATTAGAACGCCTGACAGCACCGCGACGATAACCGCCTGGGTTCCTGGGCCATACATCACACCGCCGCCCTGCTCAATTGGCGCTTCTGACTGCCGCGACTTGTACAGCACCTACAACTCGGAATTGTCTGAAATTTTCGGCAAGAACACCACCATATCACAGCCGCCGTGCGCGACGAACGGCAGCAACGAGATGCCATTCTCCACCAAAACTTGCAACGACGGAACAATGGTAGGTGTCAATGGGAAAGCAGTTCAGCTTCTATACTGGCCTGTACGAACGGTGAACGGCTCCGCTTATTTCTGCAATACCGCGGGCACTACGAACGAACCTTTACCGAGAACATTTCCGGCGACTCCCACAGCCAGTGGTCCAAATACTTTCGTCACCGAGGGCATCACCATCACTTCTCCGACCATCGCCCTCTCCTACAGCGGTCTTTCCCGTCTGGACGGCTGCGGTCCTACGATCGACCATACCATCATTACGCTCCGACCCGATCAACTCAAGAGTGTGCGCGGCGACCGAGCCCTCTGGTATCATAACGATTTTAACTACGGCGACCTGAATTGGAAATGCCAAATGCCCGGCAATCCCGACATCTACATGGTATCTAACACTGGTGGGCCACTCTGCTATCAAGACGTCCCAGCGCGGGCCTATTGGGCAGCGGCGCAGCAGTTTGAACGTGCTATTTACGCTAATGAGAGCGAGATCAAGAAGTGGACGATCCTGAACGACTATCAGCCCTTCGTTATACCAGATCAGACGGTCTGGGAAGACACGAGGCACAAACTCTGGGGGAGCTCGGCAATATGGTACATTGATGGCGCTTGGGACCCGCCAATTGCGCTGTCTCATGCGAGGACCGCCGACTCCATATCATATACGGACGACGGAATGGGTGCAACGCTTGAGTTTACTGCTGCGACCAAAGCCGACGAAATCGGCCCAACCGCAATGGAGTCTCCATTGAATTTGAGGTCAAGTAGTGCCGCTGATAAGATCGAGCCGCCGATGCCATTGGTGCTGCACCACAGTAACTTAGCTGATTCGATCGAAGGGCCGAGTACAGTCGATGCTGTGCCTACCAAGCCAGTGGTGCTGACTTATACCGGACAGTCAGCGGCGCCGGCGCCGGTGCATAACGGTGAGCCTCTGCCTGAGGTCACAGGCAACCCAAGCAATGGGCAGCCGGGCAATGGGCAGCCGGGCAATGGGCAGCCGAGCGGCCCGAACAATGGCAATCCGAGCAATGGCAATCCGAGCAATGGCAACTCGAACAACGGCGGTCCAAATGATGGAAGCCAAGGCAATGACCCGGGCAGTATCAATCCAAACAACAGCAATTCAAACAATGGAGGCCAAGGCAATGGGATTCGACCTGGTAATCCAAACAGTGGAGGTCAAGCCCCACAGAGTTATCCTGCCACCACGTATCACGGCACGATAGCCATCGGACCAGATAGCGGAGCGGCTCCTCTCTCAGTCACCTGGATCGTGCCTTCCACCTCTGCAACTTCATCCGGAACTGCAGCACTTGTCGTCGTAGTCGACGGAAAACTTCTCATCGTCGGCGGACCGCCTCAGACCATCGCCGGCCAGATCGTGATCGCTACATCGAATGGCTTAGTGATAGGGACTGGCACTTCTCAGGTAACAATTCCGATTCCGGTGCCGTTTCCACAGCAAGATGGACAGGGCGGAAGCCAAGGCGGACAGCAGGGAGGACAGCAGGGAGGACAGCAGGGAGGACAGCAGGGAGGGGCGCAAGGAGGACAACAAGGAGGACAGCAAGGCGGACAACCAGGTGGAACGAATGACTTCCACGGCAACGGCGTGGTCATGGTGCTGGACACTGGAACGACGTCTTCTTCTGCTGCTGCCGGCTCTGCCATGCCCAGCTATGCGTCCGCTGAAGCGTCATTACCTTCTGGTGCCGGGCCGGTCGATTCCATGCTCATTTATGCGACTGCAAATCCGAGCAGTCCGGGAGGCATAAATGCAGGTCCAAGCGGTTTCGGGGGAGCAAACACCGCAGTTCACTCTGGTGAAGGAGATGGTGTCCAGGCTTCGCCTTCCAGCGGTGGCGTCAATCCGTCGGGAGGAGCTACACATACGTCTGGGCAGGATTCCACGGCGACCTCGCCAACAGGCGGTAGCACTAACCCATTCGGAGGAGAAACACCCAGGAAGCACTCGGCGGCAGCTTTCCTCTCGGCGAGCTGGACAATGCCCATGCTTCTGGTGCCTTTCGTTGTCGCGATATTACGAGAGGCGACCTCAGGCTGGATGTGATGTGGCTGCATATATCAGACTCCAAGAGCTGGTGACTTTGTACATGTATGCATGGAGAGCATTTCTTTGGGGCTTGTGTGATCATGGTAGCTTCATATAACAGGACCAGCTATCGGTGCTGGATATAATGTATCGAATCCTTCACGCGAGGTCTCAAAGAGGTTCATCTTAGGGAAAGGCGAGTGGCAGTGTTCGCACTGGTCTAGATCGGTGATGTCGGTCATGCCTGTGGCTTCGGATGGCCGTGCGATATGGAGCGCCTCATGGACTGGTCGCTGGATTGTGGATGTTCAGCCAGAATCGATATGAAGAACGCCTGTCGATGATCTTCTGTGATCTATACGCTCAATATCTGACGCTCGGCTATCAAGACTGTGCGAGCAGGCCTCGGTCATCTCACACCTGCACCGTACTTGGTCGACCGGCGTACTGGCGTACCTGTCTTCCATGAATATCCGTTCCCTGCACAGCCGGTCTTGAGACTGGCGGTGAGCGATTCCATCAGAGTTCATGTGGTGGATGGACAGCCCCGTGGTATGCATCGCAGCACGTCGATCGCTATTCTCCTGTTGGCTCAAAGTGACGGTTTGCCCTCGGGCACGAGTGGAAGTCCGCATACACCCCTCGAGGTCTGGTACAGAGCAGGCACCGGCAGTAGCATGTGCCATCGGTATGACCTATGCACACCACCATGGGCGCCTCAAACGCAGCCGTCCCGTTGCGACATCTCATTCGTCCAGACATTTAAGACAGCGCCGGAAGCCAACGGCTGTTCGCACCTGCCGCCCTGAGCGTGGTAGCGACTTGGACCATCACAGACAAGGCGAGCTGAGAGATTGGATCAGCGGTGGTGTGTGCCGAAAAAGCTGAACACCTCCTGGAAATTCTTCGGGTGCGGCGGCTGACTGAAAATCATATTTTGGCGGCACCGCCTTCGCCTCACGTCACCGCTCGTGTGTCGGCGCCATGGTTCGATGTAGGGCCTCGATTAGGAAGGTCCGGAGGGGTCGGAGCTTGTGGGCGTGGCTGGCACGCGGGATGTGTCAGCGGTACGGCATTTCTCTGGTAGCGAGAAATATGTTTCCGCTCGGGATCTTTGGTTCATCGGGATGTGATGTTCATCAACGTCGGCGGTTTGCAGGCTTGGTCGAGGCTTGGTCGCTTCTCTGGTCATTGGTGTCCGATGGCTTGCTGATGCACGGCACCTAGCGGGTGGACGCAGCAGCATCTTGAAGATGGTAGCGAGCACGCCGGCGGCGTGTATGTGTGCGATATGCTCAGCTTCAAGCCATGGGACTCGAGATTAGAAGGGTAGTGAGCGGCGTCCTAGCATGAAGCGAGGGACTGCGTCGAATTCTGGTTCCCAGCCTTCACAACCAGGATTTGAAGGCGTCCAAACTTGGTATTCGGCTTGCATATGCATGCGACCCTACCAAGGCGGAGAATTGCACGACTATGCCCTGTCGGCGGATAAATCCTCACAAGGCGTGAGGAGTTTGGTTCGAGCCTGGCCATGCATGCATGGTTCCAAGACGTAGAAACTTGCTGTCGTGCCTTCAAAGGGTGAGATGGTATTTAAATTGCAACTGGGTATTCGCACTTCATGTACGTATAGCATAAAGAGATGCAAGACACAGACAGCGTCTGCCAGGTTAGCAAATTGGCAGAGCAAGTCCACATGTCGTTTGCATGAAGTTCTGGTGCTAAGTAGATGTTCATTGAAGAAGCATACTTCCTACCTCCTACCGCAGTATCGTCCGCATTGCAGGTACACGGCGTCCTGCGGTTGATCATGTCGCCATACCTGCGTCCGCCGTGCATCCGTCGACATACTGTTCGTTCACTTTGCTGGCTCTGAAGCGGGAGTTAAGGGCTGTCTGCATCGTGTCTCAGATGAAGTGGTGGCAATGCGCAAAGAGTGCATGTCTTCGCGGACTCCAAACCTAGGGAAGTGGTCGTGGCGTTCGACAGAAAAATGCGGCTCCAACTCTACCCTTCTTCGACACCGCTCTACAGACCCTTTACTCGCTTCGAATGTGCGGCCATTAGCGGGTGTCTGCAGATGTTCCAGACGTGCATTGGGGAGACTCGGAAGTTCATGTAGGAGCGTTTGTGGCATGCGATGGACATATGCAGCTGTCAACTCTAGCCATCCTGGACATGCGAAGACTTGACGTTCGAGCTGAGAATGTTGCCAGAAGTCAGACTCCGACTCCCGGATCATCACCATCTACGGAGTATTTGCGACTTCCTGTGCGATGGCCTTTTGATGTGCGGTCGTGATTGTCACAGCGTGGATTGAGAAGTTCTGGCAAGCCTGATAAATGCGAGTCTCGACTCTCGCTGGCAGCAAGAATTGGAATCAACGACTGCTCACTCGTCTGATCGAAGCGGGCATCAGCGGCTGTGTGCATATGTCTCATACCATCGGTAGCCAAAAGCGACCGCGCGTGTCGATGTTGCGATTGCCTCGAATAGATATATGCGGCTCTCAACTTTATCATCTTCAACAGACCCCTTCACTCGTTGAGATGCAACGGGCTCCAGCGGCTGTACGCAGAATGTTTTACCCAGACGGTAACGAAGTGTGCTTCGCGCGTCGATGCTTTGCTGGCGTGCAGGGTCTGTGTCATGAACGACAGGAGGCGATCGTCCCTTGCAATCTTCGCAAGTCTGGTTCGAGTCCTCTCACTCGTTCCGACACAACGGACGTCAGCGGGAGGACGCATGAAAGGCATGTCATCTGGTAAGTTATTCCTCCGGCATGATCCAAAAATATGCCACACGGCACTCGGTGGTCAAGGCATGTCCATCCTCATGCAACTCGACCTGAATATGCAGCGCCTGACTCGTCAAATTCGCTGGATGGCCAGATTCTCTCTGCCACCTCGCGGGCGCGAGTGGCAGGCTGCATTTCGGTCAGGGTAAGGTACCGAATGACGAAGCTCCCCGATGGAGATGTGCACGCCACACGCACACTGTGCAGCGCTATCCTGGTTTATCGGCGGGAGCACCGGCAGGAATGATCCAACAACGTGGTGCGTGCCGAGACGGCGGCGGCACGTTTGGAGCGTATGCAAGCTTAAGTGCACCACTACCCTTCTCATCACCTTTGCTCTTGAAGTAGGTAAAAGGCCGTCCGTCTTCCACACTCGGTGCTGCTGTTGTGGGAGAGACATGAGCGAGCCTTGTGAAGCGTGTGGTCGACACGTCAGAAATGTGTCTCTCTCTCTGTGACACGCGTGGGCAATTGCAAAAACGTGGAAACGGAACGTTAGCTCCATGTAACGGTTCAGCCATACCGTGGTTCAGAAGCCGCGTCAGAACACCAGAATCGAGTTCCTCCGTTTGCACACCGCCTCCGCAGCTTCTCCTTTCAGCTGCGCTGGATGGAAGATTCTGCGTGGTCTGATGGTGTCCCGCTCCGCTTGGGAGAAGATGTCGTCAATCTCCTCCATGTGAGATCAGCGAAACGAACGGCAGATGACCGGTACTCCAATCTGATACGTGCACGGCTGCTTCTACCGCCACCTCGGCAATCGCTGGATCGAACGCCTATCGGAGGTTTTGTGAGATGCCAGACACAAGGGACCGCGCGCTTGGCTGGTAGTACCTGTAGATTGGTAAAAGTGAGACTCGTCTCGTAAGCTTATGATCGAGACCCGTGGACCCGATCACGGGCGAAGGGTCCATCCCGATCTATATCGTCGATGTGGGTTGGTTGAGGTCGAAGCGATGGCACACAGATTTGTGGAGGTGTCCTCGAAATTCGACATCCGAAAATCTGCCGACAAGTGAATGCAATACCGTTGTTGCACACTCTGCTGTAAGGACATTACGGCATCTGCTCATTGGGACAACAGTGCAATGAGATAGGATATATACAGCTACTTTTCCATTTCGATTCAAACCTTCCAGAACGCCCTCCAGAGCGGACCCCATCAATCCGTAATTCGTCCCAAAACTCCCAACGCGATCGTGCATCACATCACACACAACGGAGTTCCAATGCAACCCTTTCGACCAATTCACTCCTTTCGTTCTGCAGACGCGAACTAGCTGTACAGCTTCTTCTCCACACCGACCATGCCGTGCACATTGCCCTCGGCCTGCGCGCTCGCAGTCCTGAACTCAAATCGCACATCTCCAGCGCGGACACCCTCCTGCAACTTTAAAAGGCTGTCAATTCCGACGTCTTGCAGCGAGTGCTGAACACCAGCCATGAGATATGGCAGGAACTTTGTGACACTGCCGCGGTCAAGAACGGATCCAGACACACCCTGCGCAACGAGCAGCCTGTCACCCTCGGAGAAGTATCGTGCTGTGCCGGCGTTCTTGGCGGTGTTGTTCGCCTTGTCACCCTTGCCTCCGGCCTTCTTGTCCTCCATAGCATCGATGGATCCCATTCCACGGTAAGTCTTCCGGAGCTGACCGTCTGGTCCGACGACGTAGGCGCCGGGTGATTCGGTCGTAGCGGCAAGGAGCCCACCCATCATGACTGTGCTAGCGCCGAGCGCGAGCGACTTGACAATGTGTCCGACGTTTTGGATACCACCGTCAGCGATGCAAGGGATGCCGAAGCGAGCGGCGAATTCAGCGACGCGGAAGACGGAGGTGGCTTGTGGCCGGCCGACGGCCATGACTTCCTGGGTGATGCAAGCGGAGCCAGCGCCCATGCCAATGCGGAGCCCGTCGACGCCGGCGGCGATGAGAGCTGCAGCTTGGTCACGGGTGACGACGTTGCCTCCGATGACCTCGAGGTTGGGGTATTTCTCCTTGATCCACTTGATCATGGAGATTTGGTAGAGAGAGTTTCCTTGGGATGAATCCAGGATGACAACGTCAAGACCAGCTTCGACGAGCGCGGTGAGACGCTCCTTGTCGTTCTCGCGGGTACCAATGGCAGCAGCAGCAAGCAATTGCTTGGTCCCAGGAACCTTTGTCGCAAGAGGGTAGTTCAGGTTCTTCATCAAATCGCTGCGGGAGAGCAGAGAGATGAGGTTGCCTTGTCCGTCCACGATGGGAAGCTTTCCCTTCTTACTCTTGTACAGGATCTCGTTGGCCTCGGAGAGGGATACGTTCTGAGGTGCGGTGACAAGATCGCGGGACATGATATCGGTGACGGCTGCATCGTGATCGGAGTGGAACTGGGTGTCTCGAGGGGTGACAATACCGATAAGCTTGCTGCGAAGCTGTCCAGACTCTGTGATATGGAATGTCAGTTCCCTGTTCGTACAAGCTTCTGCAGCGATAGTACGGCTTGAGAGTTGAGATCAGACGGAAGTTTCTCCACAGCACTCGAGGCACGTTGGCGCAAGAGTATTGGTTGAACGAAAGTTAATGTTAAGTTTAGCATCATGTAAAGGGCAGGGTGTGACAGCAAGATGAGAGTGTGCGGGCCTACCTGTGACCGGGAAACCGCCGAATCCCCACTGCTCCTTCAACGCGATAGCCTCTCCTACTGTTGTCTCGGGTGAGATCACAATTGGGTCGGTGATGAAGCCGTTCTCGAAACGCTTGACCTTGCGGATCATCTCTGCCTGATCCTCAACCGAGCAGTTGTGGTGGACCACACCGACACCTCCAAGCAGTGCCATGTGGATGGCCATGTTGTGCTCCGTGACGGTGTCCATGGGCGAGGATGTGAAGGGAGTCTTGAGTGTGATGTTGCGCGTCAACTTCGAGGTCAAATCAACCGTGGCGGCAGGGAAGCCAATGTATCCGGGCAGCATGAGGAAGTCATTGTATGTGAGACCGCCCTGCTTGTTCTCGTCCATCAACTCTTGCACAGAGATGCCATCCTTGGCCCGGTATGTCTTCAAGACTTCGAGTGCGCGCGAAGGATCTTCGTAGGACTGCTGGCCATTGGTCATCTGCTTCTTCAGCTGGGCGCCGTCGGTGTTGCCACTGGCGCTCATGATCGCAATGTGGTAATCCGTTCGATGTCGCCTTGTTGGTTATTAGCAAAGTGTTATAAGACAATGAGGCGGCTCAAGACTGTCAACTTACCCCGAGAAGGAAGAAGAAGCGAGGGAGTGAAGCCAAAATCGTCAAAATTTCGCGGTCCAGGCGTGCCAATCGATTAGACGGCTGTGCCCGACGCTATGGTTGATCTTGCTCTAGCGTGGTGGTCGTACGGCTTGAGTCCCCACCAAAATAGTACTTGTAAACAAAGGTCGCGACCGCCCAAGCCTCATCGTCTATCCCGTACTGCAAAGACTACGCTCGCTCCGCATTTCTGCCCTCGAAGATTACATACGCTTGACGCTGCCGCTTTTCCTTCCGTACAGCCTGGTTCTGGATATCTTGCATGGATCTTGCTGGATACGCGCGATGACAGTGAGGAAGTGAAAAGGAAGGAACACAACACGATTGGAAGGGGCTTTTGAGGACAGCGCGCCCGACACCTCCTCGACTGGAGAAAAAGCCGCTACGATGCCGCGACCACCGACTTTCAGTCCCAGTCCACCGAGACACCTTCGAGACCACTCGCCCCAGAAATCCTCTCCATTACGGCACACGATATCGACGCGGTCCAACAACAGCGACACCGATCAGTCTTCCGTTCCGAGTCGCCAAGGGACCATCGGCAGCAACGCGAGCTCAGGATACAGCGCCGCAAGCTACAACACCGGCTATGACTCTGCAAGTGACCCTTTCGTGACTCGGCCGAGCGCGAAAAGAGACCGATCAGAATCGCCTGTGAAGAAGAACGCAGCATTCGCAAAGTGGGAACAGCGCGAACAAGCAGAGCAGATCCAGCAGTCTACGCCGAGGATGGACGTCTCGCCGAAGAAGATTCGAGATGATGACTGGCGGTCGGGCATTGGAAGGAGCGAGAGCAGGAGCGTTTTAAGACCGGTCACACAGAATGCGGCGCCGGAGAGACCTCCAGTGTACCAGAACGGCACATCACACTTGCGAACACAATCAAAAGAAAACATCAGTCATCGGCCTCGCAGCAGAGATGGTGGCATGTCTCCTCCGCCAAAACCGCACTCAAGAGGCCTCAGCGCGGACACAACACCTCGTCTATCCTCCCCAGAACCGCCCACATCAGCGAGCCCGCCACCATCTTTTCCCAGTAAGAACAGCTTTGCGACCCTCTCCCGATCTGACTCGATGCGCGCAAGCACAAGACCGCGATCAAGAGGCCACGTTCGTTTCAACTCCACGGATCCTGCAGTACCACAACTAGACGGCGAACTCGACGATCTGAAAAAGTCTTCCACGCCTCAATTGCAGCATCTCAGCAGACTAGCCGGAGACAGCACAGAAGAGCTCAATGTCCACTCAGCGGAAGAGCAAGTCACGGGACTGATTGGCAGACGGCGGTTACAACGATCTGGGACAGTCAAGCCGAGTGGGAAATCGTCATTCACCAGCACAAGATGGATGGAGACACAGAGAAAACATCTCGCAGCGTACGAGTACCTTTGTCATATTGGAGAAGCTCGAGCATGGATAGAGGATGTCCTTGATCCTACGAAACTGCCTCCAATCGTGCAGCTTGAAGAAGCACTCCGAGATGGTGTCACGCTTGCAGAGGTTGTCGTGCGACTGGCGCACAGGCTCCCTCCAGGTTCACAGCGCTCGCTCGGATCGCAGCGCATTTTTCGCTCAGCACCACTCTCTTTCCGACACTCCGACAATATTGCCCTCTTCTTCCGGTTCCTCGCGGAGATCGAGCTGCCCGAGCTCTTCCGCTTCGAATTGATCGATCTGTACGAGAAGAAGAACATTCCCAAGGTCATATACTGTATCCACGCATTGTCATGGCTCCTTTTTCGAAAAGGAATCGTGGACTTTCGCATCGGCAACCTCGTTGGTCAGCTGGAGTTTGCAGATCACGAGCTGGAAGAGACCCAGAAAGGCATTGATCGGAGTGGAGTTCAGATGCCCAACTTTGGTGGCATGCGTGAGGCAATGCAAGTTGAAGAGGAACCTGAGCCGACGCCAGAGGAAAACCTCGCTGGCCAAGAGCACATGATCGTGGATCTCCAGACACAGATTCGAGGCGCTTTGGTGCGATTACGACTAGGTGAGAACATGCAGGAGCTTTGGGATGTGGAAGAGCACATTGCACATTTTCAAGCCCTGGCTCGTGGTGGGTTCGCACGAGAGATTTTCGACTTCCGATATGCGATGGACTCGTCCACTCGTCGATTCCAAGCTGCCTCCAAGGCGTTTCTGGTGAGGAAAAAGCTTCATCAGAAGAGGGCAGTGTGGAAGGAGAACAAGGCCGATGTGATCAAGGTTCAGAGTCTATGGCGAGGCCGGAAGCAAAGAGCAGAAACCAAGACAATCAAGACCCAGCTCCACGCCGAGAGGCACGGCCTCAGGGAGCTACAGTCAGCAATACGTGGAGCGCTTGGACGTTGGAGAGCCGGTGATCTCTGGCATGAGGCACGAGACGAGAAGACCGAGGCTGGCGTACAGGCGTTCCAAGCTGCAGCGAGAGGTGCAATGGAAAGGATCAGAGTCGGCGCTATCATGAATCAGCTTTGGGATGTTGAAGACACAATCTGTCAGCTTCAGGCTCATGTCCGTGGGTCTCGTGTGAGGAAACGAGCTGTGAAGCAGAACGTTGCTGCACGACGGGCTGCCGTTGAAGTTGTCAAACTCCAAGCGGCTGCGAGAGGTTTGATTGAGCGGCTCCAGCAACGGCACCTCCATGGCGAGCGCAAGATTGAGGAGCCAAGCGTGATCAAGGCACAAGCTGTGGCCAGAGGACTCATCGAACGACTTCGACAGGCTCGCACAAAGGGTGCACTCCAGGGACGAGAATCGACCATCATCAAATTCCAAACACTCATCCGAGCTCAAGCGGCGAAGTCTCTGCATCTGGATATCAAGGAGGAGTTGGCTACGCATGTGGACAATGCTTCCTCGCTTCAAGCGCTGATCCGTGGGCAAGCAGCACGTCTGCGAACAGCCCGCACACAAGAAGCATTGATGAAGCACGAGCAAGGAGTACGCAACCTCCAGTCCTTCACCCGTGCCATGTTGCAAAGGAGGAGTATCGGCGAGAAACTCGGCGCCCTCGAGAAAGTCGAAACCCAACTTACCGCCCTTCAATCTATGTCCAGAGCCTACATCGAGCGGCAGCGCATCTTCGAGCAACTCGTCGCCATGGAAAAGCAAGAAAGTAGCATTATCGAGCTGCAATCTCTCGCCCGCGCTACACTGCTGCGCAGCCAGATTGGACAACTCCTAGCTGGACTAGAAGACCACGAAGAGGCATTGATCGACTTTCAATCTATGATTCGTGGATTCGTGATCCGCAAACGCTTTGCGGAGAAGCAAAAGCATTTCCGGGAGAACATGCAGAAAGTCATCAAGCTGCAGTCTTTCGTCCGCGCGAAACAGCAAGGCGAAAGCTATAAGAGCTTGGTCAGCGGCAAGAACCCACCTCTTCCTGTCGTGCGCCGCCATTTACACTTGCTCACAGATTCGAATCTGGAGTTTGAGGGCGAGCTTGAAGCCGAGCGCCTACGCCGACAAGTGGTCGAGAGTGTCCGGAGAAACGAGATGGTCGAGAGCTACGTCGAGGGTCTGGATGTTAAGATTGCCCTGCTAGTCAAGAACAAAATCACGCTGGACGAGGTGGTCAAGCATCAGAAGCATTTCGGTGGATCTGCGTCGCAGTTGCTTCGCACCGGGAGCACTCTTGCTACATCGACGGGCCTGGATCTGAAAGCGCTCAACAAGAACTCTCGCAAGAAGCTCATAGGGTACGAGGAGCTTTTCTTCATGATCCAAACACAGCCACAGTACCTGGCGAGAGTGTTCGCCGTGCTCAGCGCGAGAGGCCTGGCGGAGAAAGATAGCAAGAACATGGAGAGGCTGATCTTGACTCTCTTTGGGTATGCTCAGAAAGCCAGAGAAGAGTATCTTATGGTGAAGGTCTTGGCCACCAGCTCTCAACAGACCGTTGCGAACTGCCAGAGCGTCGAGGACTACATGCGTCAACAAAATGGCAACTTCCAAAGTCGTCTGCTTCTCAACTACATCCGCAGTCCCAGAGAGCGAGCTTACCTGAAGACGCTACTGGGTGGCATGGTCAAGAATGGAATTTGTGCGCAGGATCATCTTGACCTTGAGAGTGACCCATTGCAGATCTACCGCGCTATCTTGAACAATGAGGAGCTTTCGACTGGACGACCATCGCAGCGGCCGAGAGACATGCCTAGAGAGGTGGTCATCAGGCAAGAAGATGTCCGACCACGATACGTCGAGCATCTGGAGGACCTGCGAGATCTCGGCGACGGCTTCTTCCTCAGCTTGGAGGAGACTCTGCATCGTATGCCATATGGGCTGCGATATATTGCATCCGAACAGCACCGCGCACTCTGCGCTCAATTCCCAAGAGACGACCCAGGTCACCTTGCTATGCTTGTGGGCGGTTGGCTATGGAAGGTCTACCTCCTTCCTGCGCTCAAGGAGCCTGAGATGTGGGGCGTGATCGATCGCGGTCTCAGCCCTTTGCACAAACGAAATCTCGCACAGGTCACCACCGTGCTCGGCCAAGTCGCCAGTGCAGGCCGCCTGTTCGGGCCCGAAAATATTTACCTGCAGCCGCTCAACAATTGGATCACCGAATCTCTGGATCGATGGCAAGGATGCCTGCAGCATATTTTCGATGTTCCACCTGCGGAGGAACACTACGATGCTGATCAGTTTAGCGATTTGTACTCGAGAACAAAGCCTACACTTTATATTAAGCTGGCGGACATCTTTGCGCTACACAGTCTGATCACGGACAACATTGCCGCGGTTGCACCAGCGAGAGACGATCCCATCAAGGAGCTGCTCGCGGACTTGGGCACGGCAAAGAGCAACGAGAGTGATCTTGGAGGCGCGACCAACGGCGGAGAGATCACTCTGACACTGAAGTCGCGATTCACGGTCCAGGAGGATCCCAATGCCGAAGCCCGGGCACTGTTCACCAACACGAAACGCCTCGTTCTCTACATCATTCGGGTGCAGTCTGGCTCGAACCTCATGGAGATCCTCCTTCGGCCGATCACTCATGACGATGCTGACCGCTGGATCGCCCTCGTCCAAGAGGAGCTCCGTGAGAAAGACCACTCCCACTCGCACTCGAAACCAAGCGGCTCCCATCACAAACGCCACCCCTCCGGCTTCGATCCGCGCGGGTCATTCCGTGGTGGACGGCCTATGTCTGTCTACTCAGAAGCACCTTCATCCTTTTCCGAAGACCGCCGCGACCTCCTCGACCTTCAATCCATGACCTACGCTGAGCTCAAATCCAGCGCACTTGAAAACATCCTCCACCTCGAGAATCCCGCTATCCCTCCCCAGTACCGCGTATCTCGACACAACAATTATCAAGAACTTCTCAATGCTCTTGCAGCCGATATCCGTCAGAAGCACCGCCGCCGTCTGGAGCGCCAACGAGACGTGGAGTCAACGAGAGCCACCCTGTCCCAGCTGGACGACAAGGCTACCTTCTTGGAAGACCAATTGAAGAGCTACAACGACTACATCGAACAATGCCTACACACCCTCGCTTCGAAGAAAGGAACCAAGAACAAATTCCTCATGCCCTTCACCAAACAATGGAGCCACGAGCGCGAACTCGAGCGACAAGGCCGCCAGCCAAAATTTGGATCGTACAAGTATTCCGCCCGCCAACTCGCCGACAAGGGCGTCCTGCTCAGCTGGGACGGTCTACCACAAGACCAGTGGGGACATGTCGACGTCGTCATCTCGAGTGATGAGGTTGGCGTGTTTTGTCTGGAGGCCAGTTCGGGCGCGATGATGATTCCTGGGGCGAGTGAGGTGGTGTTGCTGGACGATTTGTTGCAGGCGCAGTTTGATGGGAAGAGTGCGGTTGGTGTGTTTGAAGGACAGGGTGGACGAGGTGCTACGCAGGTGAATGGTCAAGGGAAGGGTGCGAGGTTGGGCGTGAATTTGTTGTTGCATTTGGTTTTTAAGAAGTTTTATAAGGATGGTTGAGGGAGTGGGAAAGCGTGGATGGAGAATGGAGTCTTTGGGGGACGCTTGGAGTGGTGTGGGGACACCATATGACTGATGCTTGTGCTTGTTTCGTATGTTAGCGTCTTGCATTGTGGGAGTCAAACATGACTGGGAAGACTAGCATGTATACACATACACATGAATACTTCACAGTTTGATCTTCTTGCTTCAGCCGAGCCCCAGCATACGCCCACTCACCGTCACGCCACCTTCTCAATACGCCTCACACCATCCTCCCCTTTCACGTCCCGTCTCCTCTCCTGCCCTGCAATCTCCCGCCTCTCGACCTCAATCGCCTCTTTCGCGAGCACAGTAGCTTGCTTGTACGTCAACTTCGCCCCTGGAGCGAACTTCCAACTCAAATACTCGATCGATCTCGTCCAAAGATAATTGCTTAGTCTCGGGCTAGAAGATGTAGATGAAGGGAAGCCAGAAAGCGTTGATGACTGCGAAGATGATGTAGAAGCGGGCGCCGATGTTTTGTATGCTTGAAATCCTACGTTGGCGGCTGTGGAGGACGATAGAGGAGGTCCCCTTTAGACGTCATTTACCAATCGGCGTGATAGACACCATAATATCAACGCAAAACCCAATTCGTCGTCATCGCCGTCGCGGCGCCAATATTCCGAGCTCGATTCGAGTTGATCTCCGAAGGGTACAGGAATTTGATAGCCATGAACGAGAGGCCGAAGAAAAGAAGTAGTAAACGAAAATGAACACTACAGCCACTCCATTCATCGCTTTGCTCCCCACGCCGAGCCCGATCGCCGCCATGGCGAAGCACAAACTCTGGCCCGCTGCGCCGAAGAGCATCAGCTTCTTGCGACCGAATCGCTCCATCGCCCACATCGCCACGGCGCCCCAGAACATCCACTGCATTGAGTCGCAAGCTGAGAGGATGAGGGACATGCGGGTGGAGAAGCCGAAGGATCGTTCTAGGACGACGGGGAGGTAGTAGGCTACGACCTGTTCCAAATGTCAGCACGAGCTCTTCGCGATATCTGCATACTTGAGACCTACGTTGACGCCGACCATCTGCTGCATAACGTTTGCCCTCATCCCGAGCAAAATCCTCCTCAGCGTCTGCTGTCTTTCATTCCTCAGCGCCTCCCGCCATCCAACTTGCCCTTCCTCCTTCTCCCTCTCAGTCGCTTCCCTCATCAGCTCAAGCGACTCGTACACCTCATCGTCCTCAACCGGCTTTGCGTAGAGTCTCGCAATCGCACCTTTTGCTTCCCCCTCCTTCCCCTTCAAACACAGCCACCTCGGACTCTTGACTTGAAACGGCACAATCCCCGCCGTGCCCAGCGCGAGCAGCGACTGCAATCCGAGCGGAAACCTCCAGGAGACTTCATTGTCGGGCAGATATGTGAAGCCGAAATTCATCCAATTGGTGAGCACGAAGCCGCCTACGGGACAGGTCAATTCGAAGGCTACGAGAGGAGCGCGGAGATGTGGGCGACTTGTTTCCGCTTGCCACATGGGGATTGTGGTGGCGTTGACGCCGATGCCGAAGCCTGCGATGATGCGGCCGGTTATCATCCGGAATGACGGGGATATGTTGGCTGGCCTGTAGAAACGCATATAGACGAAGAAAGGCAGAACTTATATGTGGAACAGCATACGCTGTCGCCTGTAGAATCCCGCCGATGAAAATTGAAGCCGCAGCCGAGCACGACATTCTTTCTTCTTCCGAATCTGTCTCCCGTGAAGAGGCTGAGGATTGCGCCAAATATGCATCCCAGAGTGTATGTGGACACAATTTGGCCTTGGGAGGGCGGTGTCTGGCTGATTGAATGTACGTAGAAAAGAAGGGTTGGCCACTGAGATGACGTTAGTGATAGGATCGATCATACGAGTGGGAAGCGAGTGCGACTCACGAAGGCCGCCGAACAGACCCTGGTCTTAACGTAGACTTTCTGTTAGCTGCTTGCGTATAGAGGAAAGGGGTAATGTGGACTTATTCAAAAAGCAAAAATATCCAGTCCACAAGATGCACATATCCCGACCAACAACCCTCGGCCTTCTAACGCTGTAATTGATCCCATGGCGATGCAATGCGTGTCAGCAGAATCCCCAAAGGAAGGAGAGGGGCGATCGTGGGCATCGCGGGAGTCCTCTGTCAAGGTACATGATACGGAGGAGGGAAGTCCATTGCCGTCGGCCCAAAGCAGCTTCTCCTCATTCTCCCGCCGGAGTCTTCTCCTCTCTGTGCGACCGTGCGACCATCGACACGGTTCGCTTCCAAGGTCATGCAGGCGGCTATCTGCGTCGCATGCGGAGAGCTCAGTAGTCCTACACGATGCTACGGAGGACAGTAGCTCGAGCACAGCTTTACCGGGATTCTGCAGGAGCTCTGCGAAACCTCATGCGAGTGTTTGGCACAACTTACCGAACTTCTTGCATGCCATCTCTTCTTCTTCGCTGTATTGTGAGGTCGTCCTTCTGTCAATCTAGAAAGTCATCAATGCATACAAATCTTCATCAACACTTTCTACAACTCGTGCAACCTCGTCCAATTACTCATATCCTCCTTCGGCGGGTACATCCACGCCGACTGCGATTTATTCGTGACAAAGTAATCGCGGTCCCAGCCTACATCTACGTCAGCATTCGAGTAAAACAAGACCTTGATACGCCGTCCCGAACATCAGCATACCTTTTAAAGCCCCACAAGCCAGCGTTTCCTGTTGACTCCAAGACGCCGGCGCCTTGGAACCCGGTTCCCTCGCCGGTTGGATCCATTCTTCAGGTAGGAGTTTGATGGCCTCGAACCAAGCTGCTGCCATGGCGTTGTAGCCTTTTTCGGAGGGATGGATGCCGGAGTCGTCGAGGTTGCTAGAAAAGATGGCCGGTTAGTACGACAGAGAGCAGAAGGCGCCCAAGCCTGAAAGGAAGAAGAAGAAGAGAAGAAGAACTCACTATCCCACCGCATTAAACATATCCACGATCCCCACCCGAAACCCCTGCTTCCTCTTCTTCTCGACCAGTCCCGGAATCTGCGAATTGAACTTCCGCACTCGCTCGGTATCCTTCAAATCCGTGAGATTGTCCGTGATTTGCGCCACAATCAGCGCAGCATCCGGGTTCTCGCAAAGAATAGCATCCATGAGATTTTCGAGCCGGACGATTTCGGACTCGTGGGGTTCAGTGGGAGGCAAGCCGAAGCCTTCGTTGCAGTCGTTGGTGCCCGCTCCTAAGAGGACAAGATTGGGATGTTGGGTGAGGATATTGTTTGCCATGATTTTTTCCTGGATCACGACCATGGCTTGGCCGCCCCAGCCTTCGTGTTGGTTGTCGGGGTTGTCGTCGCCGGTTTCTTTTGTGCCGATGAAGTCCACCGAGCGTCCTATAAAATCCCACGTCAGAAACGTCCCGACTTCATAGGCATGAGCTTGAAGCTCTTTTCGTACCCTGCTGCACCAAATGATTCCTCAACGGGAGCCGCCATCCATTATTCCCATTCCGTTCCTTTCTGCCCAATCAATCAGCTTCACGAAACCCACAAGTACTCTCTCGCATCCCACGCACCCTTCCGTAATACTGTCGCCGACGGGTAGAATCCTTAGCGGCACACTGATAACAGAGTGACTACCAGGTCCTTTGGAGTCGCTCTTAGCGGTGGCGGGGGTGTCGTCGCCTTTCACCTCGGAAATCGCCTCGCCTTTCGCCTCGGGAATGCCGTCCCCATTCACCTCCCCCTCACCGCCCTCCCCCTTCCCCTCCCCCTCCATCTCCGCCCCATCATTCCCATCCGGTAAAAACTCATCTATAAACTCCGGCCTCCACTCAGTCCAGTCCCCTTTCTCTTTAAACGGCATCGAGACCTGCGCCATTCGATTCCGTACATCTAACACAGGATCCTCATCAGCCTTCCATTCCCCCCCGCGACTTTTACACAATATCTTCTCCTCCATCAGCGAGTTGAGTGCCACGTACCATTATTCCGCCCCAAAGAAATCACAACCAGAGAAATCACGGCCGCGGCGAGGAGCCAGCGGACGCGTAGGAAAGAGGCGAATAGAGACATGGCGACGCGTGCGGACACGTGTGGGAGGGAGGGGTGGTGGGCATTGAGCAAGGTAGGACTCAGGGGGGGTTTGGACGGGAAATGGAAATATGGTTGGCGTTGCGTGGTTCGGAACCTAGGGGACTTCGCGGGAGGCGTCAAGGAGAGAGAGTCGGAGCGCGGGCCGGAGCGAAACCGAATCCGAGAGTGTTAGGCAATAGGTACGAAGAGAATAACCTCGACGGACAATCTCGCGCTCTGCGATCTTCCTTGACGGTCAGTACTGGTATGAGATGAGCTTCAATCTTTGGGATGGAAAATTGGACGATTTACGCGAACATCTGTGGCGTGGAGTACATGTCATTCATTTCAGCGTCAAGTCGCCATATTCGACATGGTGTATGTATACACGAGCTATCGCTACATCATCCCTCCAAAGAAGTAAACTCAATCGAAAACATCCGAAAATGTAAGCTGCGTGTGCGAAACACCTGTAATGCGACTCTCTATGCCTTCCCCAAAACTCCTCCAGCCGTCCAAAGCAATCCCCATCTAGCAAGCGAGAACAGCCACACCAGCAGCCGCGAGCGCAACACCCATCGCACCAGTCTTCAAGCTGCCAGCACCACCCATGTATGGGATCGTGCCGTTGCCGCCAATGCCAGGCGCGTTGGTACCGGCAGGAGACGCGGCGCCCCCGGCGTTGGTGGTGGTCGGGTAAGGAGCCGGAGCGCCGCCGTTAGCGGCAGCAACGGTCCCCGAAGGCCCAGCGGTGGCGGAGCACGCGGTCGCGGAGGTGAACGAGCCGCCGGTGAATGGGTTGTAGCCCACGCATGAAGCGTAGTCGGCGGCGCACTGAGCCATGTTGGCGTCGTGGGCGGTGCGGCAGGCGTCGTAGGCGGCGTTGCACTTTTGCGCGCAGGCGTCGCCGGTGGCGGCGGTGGCGGTGGAGGTGGAGGCGGTGGTGAGGGTGGAGGCCGGTTCGTAGGATGGGGAGGTCTGTTGGTATTCAGGGGCCATGTCGCCGCCGGTGGAGCGGACGTAAGCTGGAGCGGCAGGGGCGGGGGCTGGGGCTGGGGCTGAGCCGGAGGAAGAACCAGAGCCAGAAGATGCACCCGAGCCAGAGGTAGCGCCGGAAGGGGACCCAGAAGAGGAAGAGCCGGAGCCCATGGGCTTGTTGGGGTTGGAGATGCCGAATTGGGTGGTGTACTGGTATTGGCCCTTGTTTGGGTCGGTTTCGACGATGAGCTGGATGCCGTAGCCCTGGTCGGTGGTGGTGCCCTCGAGGTTGGCTGAAGGAGTCCAGTCGTATTTGCCGTTGCTGTTGGGGTAGTTTTCAACGATGACGGTCTCGAGCTTGAGGTTGGTGGCCGGTCCCTTGAGGAGGAGCAGGGTGACGGTGCCCGGGGTGGTGGGGTTCCAGGTGATGGTGAAGGGCTTGCCGACCGGGAGGATGTCACCGTGGTTGGGCTTGGTGATCTCGTTGCCCTGTTGGAGATGATTAGGTGTTGTTCGATGTCCATGCGCAGTCTTCACTTGTGACGACTCACCACCGGGTTGTCGCCCTTGGGCTGGACGTAGGCAGATGCGAAAGGCACGGTGCAGGCCAAGGCGGCGGTGAACAGCTTGAAGAGGGACATGTTGACGGTGATGCTGGTGGATGGGAAAGCTGTCGGAATGTTTTTTTTTGATCAAGTGAAGTCGAGAGCTGACGTAGAAGCTAGTTTTGCTGGTGTTGAAGAAAGCGACTGGATCGGGGAGGCAGGGACTAGCGAAAGAATGGCTGAAGGAAACGGAAACTAGAAGGCTTGATAGAGAAGAGAGAAGAGAAGAGGCGTGGACGGACAGACGGCGTTGGCGCTTCTATGATATACTCATCAATTGGAAACGACTCTACGCGCTCCACCTTGCACGGCCACGCCGGGTAACATGGCAAGGGAGCGTTTTGCGTGCGTCCAAGAAGATGCGTGTGAAATTCGACATGTCCAAAGATGGAGTTGTCCTGGTCGGGGGTCATGGTGGTTGGTGGGATGCAGTGGCCTGCGCGGCTGGCGACTCACGCAAACGACCGTTGGCTTTTTGGAGAGCAGGCAATCTCGGCTACGACCGAAGGATGACACTGGCGCCGAAACCAAGTATACTACGGCCCCGAAGGAATCCTTTTCGAACATCAAATAGGAGGTCGGACCGGGCGAGTTGTGATGAGTTTCGCTTTCAAGCACGCGAGGATCAAAGATCAAGGCACGACCTTGCCCTGGTCGTGTTGTGTTGCGACTTCAAGAAAGGTTCATTGCCGTTTCACACCACGAAAGGAACGTGGACGTTTGACAGACGATCCACATAGGGCACCGCCGAGAGGAAGGGAGAGATCAGATCACATTCATCTGCACACGTGCCATGTCCATCCTTCTTCCTTGCAACTTGTGTAACCGCCGGTGGCAGAATACGGTCTGGATTCCTCTCGCTCTGTTCCCCTGTCCTGCTTCTTTATTAGCCGACATGGCTACATCCATTCGATGACACAATTTGACTAGGATCGTGGGACGAAAATAGAGCAGGATTGGGTCATCAATTGATGAGGCTTGCACAGCCCTACGTGCGCAAGGGACTGCATGGATATACGACTGACTTCAGCTGAGGTCGAAAGCGCCACATGTCACTGTGAGATGGCATCGCGTAGATTCGATCACAGGGACTTCCTGAAAGACTCAAGACACGGAAGCGCCGATTCCATCTCCACCGTCTCATCGTGCAAACGGATCCCAGCTGGTCGTTTGCACCCTATTGCTTCAAAACACGGATAGCGCCGACTGCACGGTCACAGGCGATGGCGATGGTATTGAAGTGTTTCGAAACATGGAAGCGCCGATGGCCCCAGAATACCTCGATTTCCAAATGCCCATCGCACGTGGACCGTCGCAGTATAATCCCTGTGCCTTGCATGGAGTATTCCAGATGGAGAGAGAACGACGGTACTTTCCGCCATCTTTTCTCGATGAACAGAGAACGAAGAGATGTTCCAAAAGGTTTCACGACGTTGAGTACGTTCGAGATTATTCCTCAAGGTGGCCTTCGATGTTGACCGATCGGAAGGTGTTCTGGTGGTTTCAACATGAAAACGCCGATATCGAAAGCGTCGCGATTTCAGAAAATGCCATCTCCACCGCGGATACTACACCATGTTCCTTGCCGTGGTGTTCTCACCTGCGTAAAACCATTTTGCGTCTGCGAGTCGTTTGGAAATGATGGCGCTCGCTCTATACCAAGACACGGAAGAAGCACCGACAACATCTACGCGGTCTCATCACGAAAAGGGCGTCCCAAGTGAGAATGCTCATTCGAGAAAAAGCCCACTTATGAAGCCGTCAAAACACGGAAGTGCCCATGCCAGCAATGGTACTCTTCAGGTGAGCACATTTCGGCTGTTTCGAAGGATGAAATCGCCACACCTGGATTGCGATCCCGCTTCACGTGGACTTTTTGCCAGTGTCTTCCCTGTGTTTCTCCTAGCGATGGAGTTGAGGTGAAGACCCGCCAACTAGACAGCGGTGTGAACATTTCGAGACACGAAAACGCCCACGGCGATGAAGGAAATGCATGCGACTGCAACGGCAACTGATGGCGGAGTCCCTTGAGACACCCGTCCGAGCGAGCGATCTTGCGATGCCACAATGTTTCAAGACATGAAAAAGTGCAGATGCCACGGGCATTGCGATCTCAAATGGCACATCACAAACGTGGGCAGTGCCCATGTGCTTCTTGCAAGCACCATTTGCAGCCGTGAGCATTACGGACCATCCCTTGGTCGTTTCTTGCTCGAGCACCGACAAAGACTCCGCATGCCTCGAGACCAGGAAGCGCCAATAGCATCTCTACAACCTCATCTTGCAGAGGGTAGGCAAGGTGAGAATTCACATTTGGAGAAAGCGCATGTTCGATCAGATCTTGGAGGCGTCGATGCCACGTGCACTTCACAAGCAGCAGAGTGGTCAATATGAGATGTCATCAATGAGGTGTCATTGATGAGTCCCTAATATGACAGGCCCTTGACGAGTTATGACCATGTCACTGATGATATGAGAAGTCATTGATAAGGGTGGATGGTGGATATACAGTCATCGCTACCCATCTCTATCAGGAAGGAGGTATACCGTATTGATAGTGCGACCGCCGTGGGAAGATGCCAAGCCGTCATATATGAGGATTGATCAATGAATTATGACGGCCCCTCGCTCCTGATGATATGAATTGTGACGACCTGTTTACTGATGAGTCGTCATATTGACCACTCTGTTCACAAGCGGGATTGTAGTTCAAAGTGAGAACTTGCTCACTCGAGCATTTGACATGTGTGGAGATTCGCAACATCTTCCTCGGGAATGTCCATATACACGGCGAGTCCATGCCCGCTCAAAATCCCAAGTCTGAAAAATGAATCCTCATTCCCACACACACCTCTTGTGCATGTCAACCACAACCTCCTGCCCTCCACCACAATCTCCCTCAATCAACATCCACTTGCCGCACTAAACGGCTGCGGCACCAACCCCGCCCTCGTCAAATTCTGAAAATGCCACTCCGGCGCCGCCTCATTCTTCCACGTCCAAAAAATCCACCCATCCGCCTTTTCATACGCACTAATCTGCGCGCTCACAAAACTCTTCACATTTCCCTTGTCCGCATCCGACAAGCCCGCCACTGTCCCGACCGACTTGCCCGCGCAATTGCCGATGTAACTGCTGCCCTGGCCATCTTTGTTGAACGTGCCGTCGTAGCGCGCGCCGATGTTGCGTCCGTTGAGGTACTTTGCGCAATCGGTCATGGCGCCGGACCACTCGCCTGCGATGGTGACTTTGTCGGTTGAAGCCATTTGGCCGCCGAACGCGCAGGCGGAATCGAGGTGTTCGGATGGTGAGCGGGAGAGTTCGCCGGAGGAGAAGACTTCGTAGTGGTGGGTGTCGAGGACGAGGTTGGTTAGTCCCGCGCCGAATTTGTCGTTGTTCCAGCTCGTGACTCCCTCGAAAGCGTCGTGGAAGACGGTGGCGACGGGGGTGTCGCGGAGGTTACCCCATCCGTCGTAGTAGAATTGTTTGATGACGTTGAGGTCGAGTTGAGGACCCATGGGTTCGTTGAGGAGTTCGATGGCGGACACGGCGGGGTTGTTGCCGAAGTCGTCGCGGAGTTTGGTGATGGCCGCGAGGGTTTGTTTGACAGAGTCGCCTTGGGTCCAGCCGATGGGACCCGCGTGGCCGGAGTTGTCGAAGCCGTTTTGGCTGAGGGGTGCGCCGTGGAGGTCGAGCATGACTTTGAGGCCTTGGTTGGTAGCCCATTGTACGGCGGTGGCGAGATGGTCGTAAGCGCCTTGGACGTAGGGGTCGCCGGCGAGGGGCGAGATGCTCCAGTAGCCGATGGGGATGCGGACGTGGTTCAGGCCGTAGGATTTCATCTCCGCGAAGTCGTTTTCGTTGTAGAAGTTGCTCCAATGCGCTTCGAGGCGGTTTCGTGCTTCATCTTTGCCGAGTTGTTGTGTGTATGTCCATTCTGTAGACGTTGTTAATCAAGGCTAGGTCGTCAACGAGGTCACAGGTAGTAAGCATACCATCAACTGCACCCGCAGGGCCCTGCTCGAAGATGCTAGGAGTAATCCATGCTGTTCGTGGTTGTCAGCATGGTCTTTACGACAGTCTTCTTCTTCACGAATCGTGCAACTTACGCTCCAAGACGAACCATCCGCCGAGATTCACACCTCGAACCTTCTCCTCTCCATAGCCAAAGCCCTTCACAGCTCTCTTCTCACATCTCTCCACAATTTTGGTGGGTACAGCTTCTCCAAACGTGGCCAGTAAGCCAGCAGTCGCTGCTGCCAGTCGTAAAATAGCCATGTCGCTGTGTTGGGGTCCTGGATATCTCAGAGACAGAGAGACGCGGTCTTCAAAAAAGTGTGAACAAAACCGCCAGATTCAGTCCGGGAGATCCAAGGAGTTTGTTGTGGACGGCACGGCCCAGCACGACTCAGCGGCCTGCAATATGAGCAGCGATGGACGCGACGTCGCAGCCCTATCGTTGAGTCGTAACAACGAATAAGGCAAAGAATAGGGATATAGAGATTTGCAAGGAGGAATACTTGGTCGATGAAACAGTCCGAACGATTTACCGTTTCCGCTGACAGCAGCAGCCTGCCATTCTATATGTTCACTCTATCAGATCCGCAAGCGAATATGCAGATGGCGCGGGCGACAACGGCGGACTGCGGACCTGCTAACGGGCGACGAAGATCATCCTGCGAGAACTACGCTTCTGGCGCTGACATGGGCCGAAATGTGCTGGCGCGAAGGGGAGAAGCGGTCGGAGCGTGCTGATCTTGCATATCTCTGCTGCTTGCAACTTTGGAGCTACGGGTGGAGGTCCCGGCTGACGGTCTGCGTGACCTTGCTTTCCAGCTCGGCTGGTGGTCTGACCTCTGAGCTGGGTTTTGCCGACGGTCGCTTCGCTGGCTCATGTGATGATTTTCGGGGATTCTGTCAGGATCTGCTCAAGATCGACATGGTCTCCCCTCTTTCTTCCAAGTCATGTGTATGGATTGCTGGACAGCTCCGTGGCACGTGCGGGGGTTGGATTTCTGCAGGGTGTCGATGGTGACGGCGTGGCTCTTTTCAGGTACGGTTTGAAAAGGTGGATGATTGGATGTGAGGGGAGGAGAATCAACGGTCAAGCTGAGAGAAACGTCGAATAGGCGTTGATGGCGTTGGCAGGTCGTATGCAGGGGCTGGGGGCCGAAAAGTCTGATTGGCTTGCCTTCCAACGTGCCGACTGTGCTGTGCCGACAACTCTTTGCTGGTTTACGACTCTTTCTCTCTCGTCTTGTACCGTATACGAGGAACAAATTTGCGTGATGATGTTCGGAAGCCTCACAGACGTTCTTCGAGCGTGGAAGCACCCCAGATCTCATGGCGCAAGCAGAGGTCTCCCAAGATACGCGGCGGTTTCAAGATTCCGAATTCTCTTTGCCGAGCTCAAGCATGTCAGCATGCCGGTCGATAATTCAGCGCTTGACGGATCATCTGACTTCTCGTCTCGTTCAAGTCGGAGAGCAAGTTCTCGACTCTCGACTTTGCAGCCGACGAATGAATGATGATGATGATGATGACGATGGCGATGGTTGTAGCAGAACATTCCCCGATTCGACGACGGAGCTTATAGGCGACTCAAGCCTCGGCCGAGGAAATAGTTCCATGTGGCTTTGTCGATCTTGCAACCTTGCGAGCTGCAAGGTAGCTGCTCCGACAGCGGCATGGTAGGTAGGAATGTCTGCCCAGATGTTCGTGTGCGTAATTGGTCTCATGATGGCCAGATGCGAGATGATGGTCACCTCAGCGTCGTTGTACAAGAGATGAGCCGATGATTCTCGATGTAGGAGGACCCGAGTAAAGTAGAAGGCACATCGCCGGAGTTGGTTACGATCTTGCACCAAAATGCCGCTAGCTGTCCATGCTCTACAGGCGAAGGATTGGCTTATAGGTGCACGATCCTGTAAAAAGAACACAATACTTTTGGTGTTCGCCTGCCCTCATATGGCGAGTATCGCGATGTGTAGCCCAGGAGATAGGCGGAGTGTACCTGCGGTCCCGAATTTCATGGCTTCCCATCCTCGGAGGTATTTTGATAGACAACGGTGTCCGGTACAGCCAGAAGCGACGGTGCCATCCCAAGCATTGTCGATGGTATGAGTGCGGTCGCAGCGGAGGGGAGTCGATCAGCCAGCGATCGCTATGTGTCAGCGACAACCTAAATGTCAGAAGTCTCTGGAAGCCTGAGGCATGAACTTTTTGGCCTCAGGCTTCAAGTTGTTCGAGCTCTCTCTCTCTCGACTTTGCGCTGCATCTCCAACATCAAGACATCCTCTCCACCACGCTTCTCATCCACCAATCCAGTACCACCATGGCAAACTACCTGGCCTCCATCTTCGGCACAGAGCAGGACAAGGTCAACTGCTCTTTCTACTACAAAATCGGCGCATGCCGCCACGGCGACCGCTGCTCGCGCAAACACGTCAAACCCTCCTACTCGCAAACAATCCTCCTCCCCAACCTCTACCAAAACCCCGCCTACGACAACAAATCGCGCATGACGCCCTCTCAACTCCAAAACCACTTCGACGCCTTCTACGACGACTTCTGGTGCGAAATGTGCAAATTCGGCGAACTGGAAGAGGTGGTAGTCTGCGACAACAACAACGACCATCTGATCGGAAATGTGTACGCGCGCTTCAAGTACGAGGACGCCGCGCAGAAGGCGTGTGACGAGCTGAACAGTCGGTGGTATGCGGCGCGGCCGATCTACTGCGAGTTGAGCCCTGTTACGGACTTCCGCGAGGCGTGCTGCAGACTCAATAGTGGTGAGGGCTGTGTACGAGGAGGGTTCTGCAATTTCATCCATCGAAAGGAGCCGTCGCCGGATCTTGAGAAGGAGTTGGAGCTGGCTACGAAGAAGCACTTGCGCATTCGAGGAAGAGATGAGAGGAGTGTCACGCGCAGCCCTTCGCCGGAGCCGACTCGGAGGAGGGAGTAGATGGACGAAGGAGTGGAAGAAGCATGAGGACATCGAGTGAAGCATTGAGAGGCATCGCCAATTGGTGAAGTAAAGGAAGGCGCGCAGACTGCTGCGATCGAGCTGGAAGCAGAAGCGCACCGGCAGACCACACGCGCACTCAGGACCATCCTGAAACACATCGACAAACTGCAGTCAGAAGCGCAAATGGTGCGCATCGCACGACCACACACCATGCGATGAGCAAATCATCGGCAGCAGACCAATGGCGACGCTCAGGCGGAGGAGGAAGCTCGGCATGGTGGAACTTTGTACTAGCATGGCGTTGGTTGGGTGTCTCTAAAGTTCCGTGAGAAAGTGACAGCGAAATACGAAAAGTTCTGGTTCAGTCCATATCCTCTTGTGATTCCCAAGTCGTATATTCTCTTATTCCCTGCTTTCGCTCATGCTATCATGGTATCATATGCTGTTTACACAAAAAGTACATTCGCTCTTCGTTCCCTCCTCCAAATACCCTGATCCTCATCCCAAAGCCACGCAGACCCGCCAACACATCAAAACCCTCCGTACCCGACCTTTCCATGACTCCCCCTTCCCGCCTCCTCATGCCCCAATCCCACCACCCCCTCCACTCTCGCCCTTGCCACCCAAAACCCCACTATTCAACAACCAAATCACCAGCACCACCACCCCCGCCACAAACGCAAAAAAGCACAGCCAGAAAGTCCAACATATACACGTCCTTCGGGAGCGTTTGGCTTTTTGTCGGGAGAGCCAGTCATCACTACAATAAGCCACGTCAGCAAGCCATTTCGTCGTTGACAGAGATCGAATATCACGTACGGACGACTCTTCCTCGACTGCTGGTTCTGTGCCTGCTGCTGTTCGAGGTCGAGGTGTGCGGCGGTGGAGAAGCGTCTCCAGAAGGCTGGGTCTTGGACGCCGGCCATTTTTTTTGTGGGAGAGAGAGGGCAACGTGATTGATCGCCGGGGTGTTCGAGATGTCTTTGTCACTTCGTCGCGGGATGGTAGGCTTGTGTTGTTGGTGACTTTGGTGAGGAGACGGTGGTCGGGATCGAGAGAGAGGCTTGATGATGCTTGAGATGGTCGGTTCAGTTCTAGACTTGACCCGGGAGATTTTGAGGAATGCGGGAGAGATGGCGGGTTTGGAGTTCGATGTGGCAGCGCAGGAGTGTGGAACGAAGGCGTTTGGGGTTCGAGGTGCAATACGCGTCAAGTCCAGGAAGGGAGTGGCGCAGACTGAATTGGAAAGTGGAACAGGAGCTGAGGAATCTGGAAAGCAAAGGAAAGAAGTTCAGTGTAGCACAATACCTACTCAACTCCTCACCACAGTGCTCAACTCGCGTGGTCCCGCATGGCGCATGTAACGTGGGACCTGTTGCATCACAAGCCAGTGGTGTTTCCCGATCGAGAGAATAATTGTGGATTTTGTGCGATGTCGATATACTAAGAGCGAATCAGCGGTATGTGGGACAGAAATTTGCAGTGATCGTTGCAGGGGAGTGTGATGGCAATTGGCGAGGGGTTTTTGCAGTGGAGGCGGTCGGAGATTTGCTTCGGGACGAAGTCTTGGGCCGTGGTCTGGATTTTGGGAATGGCGAGTTTCATGCCAGTTGATGAAAAGGACCATTGAGTTGTGCGAGCAGGAAATGCTCGTGAGGAGTGCTCAAACGACTCCGGCTGCTGTCAAGACACTTGCAGCTCGAAATTGTGCTGAACAAGGGCCAACGGACAGAACGATCGCATGAAGCCGGCCGCCGGCCTCCTCGCTCTATTCGACGAAACGCCCATCATCCTGCGCTGTACGATAGCTCTAGATCTGTTTGACTTGCCCGTGCCGATGTCTCTGTTCGCAGGAGGTCCTGGCCGCTGCCACTCGCTGCTTCATGCCTGTCGGATCTGAATACGCCGATGGAGTTTGAAGGAGTTGACAAACACGCTGTTACCGCATCGGCTGGTCGTCGCTGCCATCATTAGCGTATCCAATCCATTCACGAGGAAGATGCAGTTGATAGAATCATGTGAAAGGAGGTCGAGCATGGCCTGTTAGAGTTTCGCTGGCGGCTAAGCTTAAAAATCGCGGGGAAGCGGCGCGCTCAGAAAGTTTTGGAGGATTCGAACTTCGACATTCAACTCATACCGCATTTCGTCTTCAAACCCGCCGATCCATCTCGCACGAACACATACGATCGACGACTCACCCATGCCGGCCCGGTAGCATCGAGCCCTAGCGCCTCGCGCATACATATACATCTCACCACCACGAAACGCATCCATATCCAACCTTCAAGATGTCTGACGCCAAAGTGGAGGACGAGGAGAAAGTGTCCGTCCCCAATGCCAGTGACGCTCTCTATGTCATCATCGCCGCAGCCTCAGTGGACGAGAACGGCGCCCGCAGCAAAGTCTTCCAGCAAGATGAGCTCCTCCAGCTAGGCAGCATCGCAAACACGCGAGAACTCATGCCATTGGTACAATTTCTCGCCCAAAAGGGTCTCTTCCGCACAGTCAAAGTCGGTGGGAAGCTAGGATGGAGCGTGCGACCACGAGAAGCAGCACGGCAGATCGTAAATCTCGATCGAGACGAAAAGACAATCTACGAGATCATCGAGGAAGCACACACCACGGGAATTTGGACACGCGATCTGAAGAAGAAGACGAGCATCGCCCAAAATGTCGTACAAAAAGCGCTCTCAAAAATGGAAAAGGGCAACCTCATCAAAAGCGTCAAGAGCGTCAAAGCCCCCGCCCAAAGAACATACATGCTCAGCCACCTCTCTCCCAGCGAAGACGTAACCGGAAACAGCTTCTTCGACGCCGGCGATCTCGACGAATCGTTCCGTGACGAACTCCTCAACCTCATCGTCTTCTGGGTCCGATCAGTCAGCTGGGCCAATCCACCCAAAAAGAAGTCCTCCAAAAAGGACAACGATCGCAGCTCTCCCATCCTCGTCCGAGACGACCAAGACGCCAACAACAAAAAACGCAAACGCCCAGCCCAAGACATCGAAGACATCGCCTCCTCCACCCGCCCCAAATACCGCTCCCTCCGCCCTGATCTAGAAACAGACCACTCCCAACTCCTCTACCGCGCCGGCACCCACTCCTACCCCACCGCTCAGGAAATCCACCAATTCCTCACCACCTCCTCCGCCATCAAACCCACGAAAGCCGCCTCCCTGACCGTTGCCGAGATCCAAGGCTGTATCGACGTCCTAATCTGGGACGACAAACTCGAGCCGATCCGGCGACACGACGGCGCAGGTTGGGGCTATCGCACCGTGCGAGGCGTATCGTTTAAGCCGCCGGGGTCGGTGTTTGAGGAATTTGAGGAGGCGGTCGGCACGGGATTGACGCAAGCGCCGTGTGGGCATTGTCCGGTGTTTGATTTGTGTCATGATAGCGGGCCGATTAATGCGGCCGAGTGTGTGTATTTTGAGCAGTGGTTGAAGGTTTGAGGTGGGAGATGAGATGGCAGGCAGGAAGGGTTGGTTGGAGAGACTTTTGATATTTAGCGTTGGCGCTGGAGGGTGCATTTCCGAATTTGATGCTCGCGGGCACAGGAGACGAGACGGACGAGCACGTATGAGGCTGATGCTCACAGGATCTTTCTCAGCACGCGATGGATAGTCGCGCGAATGAAGAAGATCATATCACGCGCTTCTCACTTCTTCTGATTTACGCTTGACTCCCGCCGCGTAGAGCCCAGGCAGTGCTTACAACGTCGCCTTGGCCTTTGTGCCCTTCTGCCCGCCTCTGTATTTCAAGCCGTTCCATTTCTGCAGATGACTTCTATCTGATCTCAACTCGCCAGCCGTGAAAAGGACACACAAAATATCAACGCCACCCACGCCCTCGCTAATGCCACAAATCTGGTATGTTACCCACATCCATCCCCTCTACGCTCAGAAGCCCAGCCACCCCGCCCTCCCCATCCAACTCCAGCCCACGGAACTCATTCACGGACCACCCTCATCCATCTTATCAGCATCCACATTCGCGTCCGCCGTCGCCGGAGTCGCGCCTGCAGACCCTGCTTTCTCAGCCTCAGCCGCCGTGACGGGGAGAGTGTGCGCCGCAGAAGAAGTGATAGTAGGGACGGGTAGCGAAGCCTCTTGTGCTTGTGCGGGCTCTTCCGCGGGAGCCGCAGCGGCAGATGCGCGCTCGTCGACTTGCATCGCGTCGCCATCATCGGCCTTCGCTTCTCCGCCAACACCCAAGCTCGCATCACCATTACCGGCATCATCCATCTCAGGCTTGACGGCCGGCTCGGCTGCCGCCAGCGGGCTTCTGCTCTTCGAAGTCTCCTGCGCCACGACTTCTTCCGCAGGAGCACTGGTTGGCTGAGCCTGGCCATCGAGCTGCATCGCCTCGTCCTCTTGTTGTGCATCACCATTCAAGCTCTGTGCGTCGTCCACGGGGGTATTAGCGCCACTGCGATCCGCCGGAGCGTGTGGGTTGTTATAGTCCATGATTCCTCTCCGCCTCTGTGCTCCCGGCTGCTTCTTCACACCATTTGCTTCGGCGAGTTCCTCGTCGTCGCTCTCGTCCATTTCGTCATCACGCTCGATTTTCTTGTCCCACAGGCGTTGCGTGTACCGGCGATCTTTGCCAGATTCCGCGTCTGCCTCCTCGTCGTCGAGACGATCTTCTTGCTCCTCGAATGTCTCCGCCTCACCGTCTGGGCCGGAGTTGTGCATGCCAAGAGGCTCGCGAGGGACGTCTTGCATTTGGACTGAGGGAGCGTGTTGCGTGGTGCGTTTGAGGTTCTCCAAAACTTGGTTTTTGATCTTCTCGAGGTATTCGGGAGAGTTTGCGTTGTCCATGTTGCTAGGCTTGACATCAAGTTCGAAATCTGGCGAGTAGTATTCGTAGTAGTCGGTGAAGGGAAGATCGGAACCCATTTCCACGCCCACGAGTTGGCCCGTCTCGAATGCCCAAGTCCGTGCGACGTTGCGCATGGTGTAGCCACCGCCGCCGAGGATGAGAGTGGGAAGGCCGAATGACTTGACGAAGTTGACGCAGTTGGCGTGTCCGCGCATGCTGAGGTTGAAGCAGCCAAGTCGGTCTCCGGATAGGGAGTCACCACCGCATTGGAGGACGACAGCAGTCGGCTTGTAGTATTCCATAACCCAGCCAATGGTTGGCTCGAAGATGCCCTTGTAGCTCTTGTCATCGATGCCGTCGCGGAGAGGGAAGTTGACCGAATAATTCTTACCCGCGCCAACACCGATATCGCGCAGCTCTCCAGTTCCTGGGAAGTATTCGCCGTACTTGTGGAATGAGACTGTCATGACGCGGTCGGTGGAGTAGAAAGCCTCTTCGACGCCATCACCGTGGTGGACGTCGATGTCAATGTAGAGGACGCGAGGGTGGAAGCGGAGGAGTTCGAGGATGCCCAGGACGATGTCTTGAGAATGGTCAGTAAATTGAACGTCGCAAATGGAATAATGTCAAAGACATACCGTTGATGTAGCAGAAACCAGAAGCCTCGCTCTTCTTTGCGTGATGCAGACCACCAGCCCAGTTGACAGCCACATCACACTTGCCTCTGTTCAGTCTGGCGGCTCCCTCCATGCTGCCTCCTGCACTGATTCCACAGAACTCAAACAGGCCGTCGAAAACAGGACAATCGTCTCCCACGTTATAGCGGCCCTGCTCTTTCACGAAACCATCCATGTTGTCGGGCGTCACGCGTTGCAGGAAATCGACATACTCGTCGGTGTGGAATTGTGTCATTTCGTACTTTGATGCTGGCTTCGCACGGTAGATTTCCAGCTTCTTGTACAGTCCATAGTTCATGATCAACGAGTGGGCCATCCGAATGCGATGCGGCTTCATTGGGTGACCAGCATTGTAGGCGTAGTTGCCAACGTCGGAATCGTAGAAGTATGCGACTTTCTTGGGTTGCGAGGAGACGGCATTGGTGCCTGTGCCGGGTGCGTCGAGAGGCGTGTACCCGCCGGTACCGGGTGGCATGTTGACCATGGTGGGCGATCGTTTGAACGAGTGGATGTGTTTTGAGATCGTGAAGGTCAAGCTGGAGAGGACAAGCGCACAGCAGTCTCCGCTCTGATCGCGTGCCGAATCGCTGGTTCGGTGGAGGAGTGCTTGGTCGAATTCGTATTCCTAATCGATCGCTGTATTCTATTGCATGGCTGCAATCGATTGTTCTGTGGCTGGCAAGGCGTGCAATGTGGACATCAGTGGAGAGTATAGAGAAGATGGGAAGATGGAAGCTCGCATACCTTTATGCTGATGCCGATGCTCCAGGCCGGCAAATATTCGGCTCATGAGAGCTTGGCGGCGGACCTCCGAAGCTCGATGCTCATGATCCAGAGCTGGCGCGTTGCCATCTGCCTCACCACTACAAATCATCACCATCGCCATCTCATCGCCGTTACCACCACCGACACCAACCCCCACCGACACCACCCCGTCCGAATCATCCGATCATCTCCGTCTTCCATTCACCGACACGCACTACCGATTCGAGCTCACTCCTGACTTTCCACGAACTGCCACCGAAGGCGAACCCGAAGAGCTTCCATCACACGACTCACAAACACCACAACCCTCACATCTTCCATCATGGACCGGTTATCGAGAATGTTGGCGGCCGCGCAGGGTATGGGAGGTGGAGGCGGAGGACCAGCACAGGTAAGGATAGCACGTGAAGCTTCAAGCTTGTGATGTGATTGCTTGCGCCTTCCGAGTGGAATTGGACTGGACTGGACTGGATGGATTGTGCTGTACTGGAAAACAACATCTGAAAATGGGCAAATATCAACATTCGATGGTTTGTGAGATGGACTTGGCCGAGAATGACCTGGCCATGGCGAAGGTACCATCGGACGTGGCGGAGCTATGATGGAAGTCGTGGAGAAGGAAGGCATGCAAGCGCTGCTGCTTTCAATGCCCTTCGACTCCTTCGACTTGGACGTCGTGTTGCTTTCCATGAAGAGCTGCTCAACCAGGAACCATACGCAATGCCGCCGCGCTGGCCTCGAGAAGACTCGTCGCAAGCTGGTACCAAGCTCAAACAATTCGAGCGTGCCCTGGCGAAGTTCGACCGACTACCTTCCAAAGGTCGCTTCATACCGAGCGGTCTGAGTGTATCTGAAGTGAAGGAGGACATGGCTCGTCATATATTGCGGTCCAATATTGGAGAGACGGTACGCCGTACTGTGCGACATATCACATTTTCAGGACTCTGGGAACGTGGCAGGCTTTCTGGACAACCTCGAACTTAGAGGAAGTGCCGTATCGGCAGCTGCCTGAGAGGCTTGCACTTTTCGGCCTGCTGAGGATCAACTGGAACGGCCATACGCACTCACATCACAATTTGAACACTTTCTTTCGGTAACACGACCGCTGACATTGCTTCTCACAGGACACGAACATCATCGACAACGCCGAAACGGTATACATTTCCTCGCTCGCACTACTCAAGATGCTGCGGCACGGTCGGGCTGGTGTGCCCATGGAAGTCATGGGTCTGATGCTGGGAGAATTCGTGGATGACTACACCGTACGAGTAGTGGATGTGTTCGCTATGCCTCAATCAGGTACCGGAGTGTCTGTTGAGGCTGTCGATCCAGTGTTTCAGACGAAGATGATGGACATGCTACGGCAGACGGGCAGGTATGGACATCGCAAGTCGGAAACCCTTCATTTCCATGCTGACCTCTTCCAGACCCGAGACCGTCGTCGGCTGGTACCACTCACATCCCGGCTTCGGCTGCTGGTTGTCAAGTGTCGACATCAACACCCAACAATCCTTCGAACAACTCACACCTCGCGCCGTGGCCGTCGTCATCGATCCGATCCAATCCGTCAAGGGCAAAGTCGTGATCGACGCTTTCCGCCTCATCAACCCCCAAACTCTCATGCTCGGACAAGAACCTCGCCAAACCACATCCAACCTGGGCCACCTCAACAAGCCCAGCATTCAAGCGCTCATTCACGGCCTCAACCGCCACTACTACAGCATCGGCATCGGCTACCGCAAGACGGCTCTCGAAGAGGGAATGCTGATGAACCTGCACAAGACCGTCTGGACCGAAGCTCTGACGATGCCTGATTTTGCCGCAGAAGGCTGTCGCAACGGAGCGAACTTAAAGAAGCTTGTTTCTCTTGCCGAGGGCTACGAGAAGCGGGTGAAGGAGGAGACGGAGTTGACCAAGGAGCAGCTTCGCACGAGATATGTGGGCAAGGTAGATCCGAAGAAGCACATCGAGACGGTTGGACAGGAGTTGATTGAAGACAACATTGTTGGCGTGACGAGGCAGATGATCGACAAGGAGGCTTCGGTGCCGGGTGCTGCGGGCGAGGGACTGGGATCCGGTCGGGGAGTGAACGGGAAGGGTATGAATGGCAAGGCGAATGGACACGCACCGGCGGATCAGAGTGCAATGGAGGTGGATAATGAGGATCTTTGAGGAGAAGCGTGAGAAAGCGATGTTCAGAGCTCGCTCTTACAGTGCATAGCGCTCGGCGTCTGGCATCAAGTATGAAGTGGCAGTGGGAGCCAGCGCGCTACAGTTTTCCTCGTGTGGCGGGCTTGCTACCAGGACTGCCGCCAGGGCTTCAAGACTGCAATACGCCGAATTGAAATGATACGAGTCCAGCAATCATTTCCCATCTATCCTCATCTCGCTTGACGTTATTGGCTAACTTACACACCGAGGTTGAACACATTGCAGGAAACAACACATGTCGTTTTGCATCGCTCGAGAAGCCTACCTACCACGCCTACCAGGGAACTGCGTCTTACAAGTGGAAAGTTTACGAGGTCTACGAGGTGGTTAGGTGGTGATCATTACCGACATCACATTGTGCCACGTTCGCTACAAGACATGGACATCACATCAGGCCAAAGAAGCAGTGTTTGACTTTATTTGTTCATTCAATGTCATGTACACAAAGCTGTCGCTCAAATTTCATCCTCCCAAAGGCCCAAAAGGGGTATTATCTATCCCCGTTTCCAGTGTCCTCCCAAAATTCCGGGTTCCCTCTCACTCATCCGAAATTCCTCGCATGCCATCGCCGATACCGTCCTTCCGGCACAGTCCCATTCGTGGCATTCGTGGCATTCGTGGCATTCGCTGGCTTCTCTGGCATGACTCCCGAAGGAGTAGCGGGAGCGGAGCCTGGTAAGGTTGTGATTGTTGGGATGGGCGCGGAGTCCTCGCCTGCTGAGAATGTGGGAGATGGCAGAGCGGAGGAGAGCGCGGGAGGGGAGGAGGCGGGCGGAGGGTAGGATGGTGGGGATGAGGGTGTAGATGAGGTGGAGGCCGCGGGAGTGGACGCAAGAGGAGAGGATGTTCCAGTCGGGATGGTCTCGTCTGGGCCGAGGGTGGAGGTGATGACCACGACTGTTGTGAGGGTCACCACGCCGTCACCTCCTGCGGTTCCTGCGGCTGATGATGGTGCAGGTGATGGGGAAGGTGCGGATGGCGCGGATGGAGCAGTACCACTCGGCGCAGCGGCAGTCTCGCTTGGCTTTGTCGCAGCGGCACTGGTGGCCACTGGCTGAGCGGATGGAGCAGCAGCGTAGTCTGACCATGATGGGCGGGTGGGCAGCGGAACCTTGGCGTTGGCAAAGGCAGCCGACCACGCAGCTTTGGAGCCAGCGGCGTATGATGCAGCTGCTTTCGAAAATTCCGCTGCAGCGGCGGAAGCAGGCTTGGAGCCGAAGGTGCTGATGGCGGAGCAAGAGTTGGGAACATACACTTCCGGCCAAAGGTTCAAGTTGTTCTGCGAGATGATATTCGCTTGAGCCGCGCAGGAGCTGACGAAGGCTTTGTCCACCGGCTGGAGGTTGCCGACGATCTTGTTGTTCTCCTGGAGAATGGCGGAGGGAACAGAAGTGTGAGCTGGGCGAGATTTATAGTTCTTGACGGCGACCGATTGTGGGTTGCCGCTTGCTGGTGCTGAGGGTGATGCAGCGAGCTTGTTTGGTGTCCCACGCTTGACCACGTCAAAGTCGGCGCATGAGGTGTAGTACTCATCCTTGCCGGCGGGTTGGTTGCAGTCGATGTTTGGCGCTGTGGGAAATTGCCAGACCCAGTATGTGGTCAAAGTACCGATGGCGGCCTGTTCAGGGATCTGCACATCAGACTCGCACCAGGATTCAAGAGTCGAGGTCATTTGGCCTGGCGCATGATTTGGCTGGAGCATCTGGCGTTGCTGAGAAATGCTTCCGCAGTTGATCTGGTGACATCGGCCGTCATCGTAGTTCTGGGCGGCGAGCAAAAAACCATTCTTGTTGCCGCCAGTGCCATCCTTGTTCCACTGCATTACATCGGCGAGTCGCTCATTCTCGGACGGCTTTGTCGTGCCGAAGATGAACACGGTACCTCCGCTCTCGGGTTTGCCGGTGATATTCCATGGGAGGCTGACGTGGCCGTTCTCAAGGTACTTCATGGCAACGTAGTCGCCAGGTGAGACCTGAAGCTTCGGGTAACCCGTAGTGTAGGTCGGCTTACGCTGCTGTGGTGCGCAGACGTAGTCGGAGGAGTCGATGCGGGTACGTGTCGTGCCATCATCGTTGCGCGCGGAGGCATTTGGCTGCAGCCACATCATGGAGAAGCCGTCGAACTTTGGATCGGTTCGAGGGACAAAGCCACGCGTGTAGCCGAGAGCGCCAGTATAGGAGCCATTGTCAGAGATGACTTGGTACTCCTCAACCCAGCTGTGGGCGGTTGTGAAGGCCGCAAGCGCAGTAAGCGCGAGGAGTTGGGTGTTGAACATGTTGATGGTGGATGTTCGGGTGGTTCGTTTCTTGGCTCGATGTGTGTGTGTTGGGTAGAGAGTGCAAAGTCCAGCTTTGCGAATTCCTTGATGTTGTTTTGTAGAGACAGGATGCAGTAGTGAATACGGCAGCGCTTGATTCAACTCTCGACCAGCAGACCTTGAATGTGGGTAGTGAAGGGTGCGTTGGGCTGGTGAATGGAGTTGAGTGTTTTGGTAGAAGCGCGAAAGTTCTAGGAAGAAGGTATGCACTGCGGAGCGTTGAATATTGGGAAACAGGCAACAATGTGAATGTGGGACAATAAGAAAAAAAGTGACAATGCAGTCGTCTCAACAATGGGATTTTGCGTGACGCGGAAAAGAAGAGGCACAGGGGTCTTGTCCGACACAAAGCACACGACACACAATGCGGATGTTCGTGTTGGTCGCTGGCGGAGGAAGGGGAGAGGCGTAGGAGAGGTGTGTGAGTGAAAGAAGAGAATGCTCGTCTTTACCAGATGGCGAGGGAGAAGATGGTGGTATCGGGACCTGGGTGAGAGAGCATGGTCGAGCCGCCTCACCGGCCTTGGGTGGAGAAGTTGATGGCGAAGAGCCCGGCCGCTTGAAACAACAATAACAAGGGAGATTCACTACTCTACCTGCGAGCGCGTGCAAAGATGAACGGTTTGCACGCAAGACTCTCCCAAGGCAAGTTCCACGGAGCAGTCGAGTGTCCGAGCATGAATGTCGTGCACGTCTCGATACGTTCTTGTGTGAGGCCGCAGATGTGGTGCTGCTGTACTGGAAACATCTCGGATGGTCATGTCTTGATCACCGGGAGAGATGAACAGACTCGGACAGCCAGTCATGGTCTGCTCTCGCTCCGCGTGTGAAGCGCGTGAAGTTGCATTGTCGAGTGAAAGTGATTGTCCTACAATAGAATGGAAAGTTGTTGTTTCAGGTCGAAAGTCGGCGCCTAATTTTAATTGGCCAGCAGTGGTTTTCGGAGACCGGTCCGAGAGTCACGTGATTGGACCACTTGCGACTTCCAGCTCAGATCGAAACCTCACGTCGTGTCGTACTTCCTCTAGCCAACTTCCTTTCCGGATTCTTGAGTCTGAAAGCCATGTACAACGCAAAGTGATCGTGTAAATCCCTTCCCACGGCATGAAGGTCCTTTCTTACCTCAATCCCATGCTTGTCCAGAACTTCCGCAGGCCCAACGCCAGACAGCATTAGTATCTGCGGCGTCCTGGCCGCGCCAGCAGCCAGAATTACCTCTTCCTTCGCGTGAAACCTCCGTCCGTCCGCCAGCTGCACTCTCACTGCCTGCCTGCCTGCCTGCCATCAAACTCGAGCTTCGCAACGAGCGTTAACGTGAGGACCTTGATGCCGGGAATCGTGAGCGGATATGCCAGGTGGGCGGGCATGAGGTGGTATCCTTATAGCCAGCAAGCTGCAGGTGGCCTCCAGGTACTTCGCATTCCCGCACACAAACCAAGCTCCAAGCCGACAGAAGGACCGGGTCGCCCTGGGAACTTTTTTTTTTGGCTCAACCCAGGACCTGCACCATCGAGTAGGAACTTGTCCGATGCGCAACGGGCTTCTCGAGAAGTCTCGTGTGGTTTGCTTTGTATCCGTTTATACGAAGCAGTTTCATCCGTCATAGTCTGATGACAACGACTTCCCGGCTTTGGAGGCGAGATACTTAGCTATCGGGAAGAACCAGACCCCATCTCGCTTGCTGGACGCTGGACGCTGTACCGTACATATACCTACCTGCCTTGAGTCGGAATCTGATTGCGCCTACGATGGACTCACCAAATCTGAGATTCAGACCGCGCAACGGGTCGAGGTGGAGTCTTCCTGACAAACGATCTGCCTGCAATTCTGAAGACTAATCACGAACGACCTGATCCGGAGTGAAGGGGCTGTAACGGAAAACAAGAAGCGTACGTCAAAATTCCGCAACGTGCCCACCAATCGAGGATGCGGTAAGCAATAATGCACACAGCACACTCGAACCTTCCATAAATCCAGAGTAGAGTGCACTTTCCAATCTCCGGACCGCGTGGACTGCCGGCATACCGTGGTACCTCCTCCATCACACCGAGAGCTTGCTTCGGCCTCACTGCAATGAACGATTTCTCTCATTTCTGCGTGTTGAACATTTCAATCATTTTCTCATCACCAACCCAGCTTCAGCTTCATGCTCGGACAAACCAGCTTCTCGCTCATAGCATAGTGCTCATCAACAGATTCACCAAACATCTCCGCTTTTTCGTCTTGTCATCGTTTTCCAGCCTCATCACTCCCCAACTTCATTTCCCTCACCTTTTCCTCAACTTCCTCGCCAATGCCCGTTGTCTTGCCATGACCTTCACTCGGGTCCAAGTCCCCTTCGCCACTCTCCTCTTCCTCGTCTTCATCTCCATCATCCTCATCAATCCATCCACCCTTCTCCCAATCCCAACCCTCAATGTCTCGCAACAATCGCACATACTCCTCCGGCACCAGACCCTGCTCTCCCGTCTCGGGATTTTCGGCGACCAGCCACCCTTGTCCATGCCGATAGCTGACCAAAATCGTCTGGCCCTCCACGAGTCGCAGTTCGTTGTCGTTTTCCGGCTCGAAATTGTAGAGTGCTAGACTTGGGCCTGCGTACAGAGTTTCGTCGTCGGGACAAAGAGATGCACGCATGGGAGAGGTAATTGGTGAGATGGGCGTTTCGGCGTCGAGAGGCAGGTCGCTCAGGACGTTCGGCTGAGAGGTGTGGAATGACCGTGACGGCAGTAGTGTTGTCGGGTTTTGTGAAGTATTGTTGTGGAGGTGCGAGTCGCGGCGGGGTGATGAGCCAGACGGTTGATGGAAACCGCGACTTTGTCTCAAAGCATCGCGA